>RJWM01006292.1:0-85277 GCA_004363535.1 Dasyprocta punctata | reverse complement strand
AAAAAAAAAAAAAAAAAAAAAAAAAAAAAAAAAAAAAAAATGAAGTGTCTAAAGTTTAACCAGTTATTCCATACTAATTATATATAAGCATTAAAAATGCCAAAACATAACGAACACACAAAAAGATATCATGGTGACTTCTGACTTTTTCTTTTAAAAAATATGATTTTGGGGGGCCTAGACGATAGCTCAGTGGCACAGTGCCTGCCTGGTACACACAAGGTCCTGAGTTTGATTTCTGGTTAAAAAAATATGATTTCTTCATGTTAAATGCACTCCTCATTCATTGTAATGATTGTAATCATTTATTTACATGTGTATTTAAAAATATTTTTGGTAGCACTAGATTAATTGTGGAAGTACAGATCCCTCAGTATAATAGAAATTTGCAGGTTTTCTTTTCATTTTCGAAAGTTTTAAAGTTATATTTGCAAGTACACTAAACATTAACTATAAAATGAAAAGGTTAACTTCAAAGTTCCTTCCACACACAAACGAATATAATTTTTTCTATTTTATGTTAAGTTAAACTTTTACATTGACCTTTCTATGTTTCAATTATATTATTGTACCATCCCTGGATGTTTTTGAAGTTAGACTGAAGGATTATAATTGTTTCAAATTTTCTTCCGCTTTGCAAAAAAAGTTCAGTTGTTCCATCTTTAAGTGACTTCTCTTATATGACATTTTTTCTTTTTGTTGATGCTGATGTTTCTCAAATATTTTAATGAGTTATCAGTTTAGATATTTTTGATCCAAAGTGTACATATTTAAAAGTATAATGTAATTCATAAATCACTCATTCTTCCCAAAGTCATTTTTCTGTGTCTTTTTTAAATTCCTCCCCATAATTTCAACTGTCTGATTTTCGAGGTGCTCAGCTGAATGTACTTGGTTTCATTTAGCTATGTTGTGTGTTCTGCATGTTGTTTCCTGCCTTTATTGTGATTATATTTGGTCCTAAGCTGCAGGAAGGGTTAGAGGCCCAGTCAACATTCAACATGGGCTTTCATTTTACTACACAGATGGTGACAAACAAACCCTTGGCTTACATTGAGTGCCAGGTTAATATTACAAAACCCAAGTATAATCCAGTATAAGAAATTTAAAAATTAAATTATAGCCATGAGCTAACTTATGCATAATCAAATCATTATGCAGAAAGATTTCATATTGTGTTCACTGGAGCTCTCAAGATTTATTTGAAATCAAATGATATTTCCATAAATATTTGTTGTGTTTATTTGACCAAATAAAAAGTGAAAGTTAAGCTCCAGTGTTTTTATAGAATGACCTCTACTTGGGGATGCCCCATCAAACAACAGATTTAAAATTTAAAATGTGTTTGCCAACATTTGAAATTCCCTAAAGCTCAGATTAATTACCAAATGCTCCTGCAAGCTCAGCAGCAATAGAATCCTGAGCTCTATAGACCTTGTTTTGTACAGAATTGGCATGTTTTTGAACTTTGTAAACTCTCTGTAGACTTTTCATTCACAGCATTCTTGCTCCTTCAAGAAAAGTTCATTTTGCAGTCATTAAGTTTTAGTTTATGCCTATAATGAACAAACCACAAGAAAATGTTAGAAATTATCAAGGAAATTTGATTAATAAAAATAAATTGCATAATTAATTTTTGTATAACTTTAAAAAATGAATTCATAATTCACTTACTTTCACAATAATTAGCATGCACTCACTCTGTCTGGAAGTAAATCCAACCTCAGCAATAGTTAGTAAGAGTTAGTCCCAGTTCTTCTGAAGTTCATGTATGAGTCTTGCACAATGCAGTGTTAGTTATGAGAACAAAGTTTTGCACAAGCTGCCAGATGAGCCTGGAAAAGGACTCAACATTTTCTGAAGAGGGTACAGATCAGGGAACACTGTATAGGAAAGTCAAAACTTGAACTTATATTGAAGAATAATAGTACTACAAGATGTGATAAAGGAATATAGAAGGTAAAGAGACAGAGATTAAAAGAAATCCTAGAAGGAGTTCATAATACATGCCTAGGAAGGTTGGCAACATCAGAAATGATAAGGACTTCAGTATGATTTAAGGATTTGTTTTGGTGAGAGAGGCTAACATGGAAATTTTAATTTTAAGATTAAATTTTTAAAAATCTTTAATTGCCTCATTTCTAGTTTCTTTTAGTGGCGTATCATATATGATGTATATATGATAAATGTATATATGATAAATGTATATATGTATATTTTAGTGGTGTATCATATATGCTGTATAATAAATGCATTCATCTTGGGGAACTAGTACATACACATATCACATCTTAATTGGTTTTACTTTTCCTACCTCTTCCTGACCTTCTGTACCCTCTTACTCTCAGATTCCCTTTCCATGTCCACAGTTTAACTTCATTTCTCATCATGTCTTTTATTTTGGATTTTTTGTGGAAGAGAAGCAACATGGTAGTTAACTTTTCTGTGTTTCATTCATTTCACATATCATTGTGGTCTCCAGATACATTCATTTTCCTGCAAAAGACTCAAATTTATCCTTCATTGTGCATGTATACTGCATTTTCTTTATGTTTTCGTGTGTTTATAGGACTACAGACCACTTCCAAGATTTAGCCATTATGAGTTGTGCTGCTGTAAACATGAGTATATGTATGCATCACTGTAATATGAGGTCTTTAAATCTTTTGGGAAGATACCAAGAAGAAGTATGATTGGGTCAAATAGAATTTCCATTTTCAAATTTTTGAGAAATTTCTATACTGATTTCCAGAGGGGCTATAGTAGTTTGCATTCCAACCATCAATGTAGAAGATTCTTTTCACCCTATAATGTCATCAGCACTTAATTGTTTTTTGAGTTCATGATGACAGCCATTCTTTCTGGAGTTAAATGAAATCTCACTGTTGTTTTGATTTGTATTTATGGTGGCCAGAGTTGCTGAACCTTTTTTTCATGTTTTTTTTTACCAGTGGTACCACTTCTTCTGAGAAATGTCTATTCATTTCATTTTTCCATTTTTGATTGAGCCTTTTATTTTAGGATTCCTGATTTTATTGAAATCCTTCTATATTCCAGCTTGAGAGCATCTATCAGAGGAGTAGGTGGCAGTTTTTTTTTTCCATTCTGAGGGTCATCTCTTCACTGTTGTTTCTTTTGTTGTGAAGTTTTTTTTTTGTTGTTGTTTTGTTTTGTTTTTGGTACCAGGGATTGAACTCATGACCTGGCAATTACCAAGCAAGAGCTTGAACCACTGAGCTATATCCCAGACCCATGAAGAAGTTTTTGATATGATATAATACCATTTATTTTTTCTCAGTGTTATTTTTTATGAAACTGGGGTTATGCTCAGAAAGTCATTGCCTATGCCTATGTCTTCAAGCGTTTTACCAATTTTTATCTTACACCAGATTCAGTGTTTTTGTTTTAATATGTAAGTCTGTGATTCATTTTGGTTTGATTTTAGTACAGGATGAGAGATATATGTCTAGATCCATTCTTCTGTGTATAGTTTTCCCAGTACCATTTGTAAAGAGACTATCTTTTGCCCAGTTTTTTTTCTTTTTCATCAATGATCAGATGACTGGATGTGCCTGGGGTTGTTTCTGAATCCTCAGTTATGTGCCACTGATCAGCATGTCTGTTTTTGTGCCAGTACTATGCTGTTTTGATCTCTGTAGCTTAGTAATGCAACTTGATATCCAGGATTGTGGTGCTTTCTGTTTTGCCATTGTTACCCAGGAATGCTTTTGCTATTCTGGTTATATTCTGGTTCATATATATTGTAGAATTTTTTTTCTAGTTCTGTGAAGAATGATGTTATCTATTGATTGTAATTGCATTAAATCTATATGTCACTTTTGGAATTGTGACAGTTTTGACAATATTCATTCTGCCTGTCTAATAAAAGGGGTGGTCTTCCCATTTTTGCATCATTTCTGTCTCATGGCTCTTTGGTTTCTTTCTCAGAGTACTGTAGTAGTTTTCATTCACTTCCATGGTTAGGTTAGTTCTGAAGGGTTTTTTTTCTTTTTTAAATATTAGTGAATACGATTGTCTTCCCGATTTCTTTCCTGGTGTGCTCTTCACTAGTATACAGGAATACTACTGATTTTTTCTATATTGACATGTATTCTGTCACTTTGCTCAATTTGTTTATTAGTGTAAGAGTCTCCTGCTGAAGTCTGTCCTATGTAATAGCCAGATGGTGGCACATGTCTGCAATCCCACCACTTGATAGATTGAAGCAAGAGGATTGCCATGAGTTATAGGCCAGCCTCAGCTATATAGTATGTTCAAGGCCACCCTGGACTACCCAGTGAAAGGTGTGTGTGTATGTGTGTGTGTGTGTGTGTGTTTTGTATGTAAAGAATGGTGTATATAGATAAGGATGGTTTGACTTCCTTTTTTTCTATATGTATTGCTTTTATTTCTTTCTCTTGGCTGATCATTCTGACTAAAATTTCAAGTACTATATTGAACAAGTGTGGTGGGAGTGGACACCCTTTTCTTAAATTTTTATTTGATGTACTCCAGAATTAACATTTTTCAAGCAGAATTCTCTCTTCAGTAGTTGGTGCTCAGATCATTCCAGTGAGCTTCCTGCATTCTTGTCCTTTGCTTTTTCATATCTGTGTTCTCTTCTTATTCTACCTCCCTTCCTTTTCCCTTGCACTCTTTATTTTGTGCTGTCCTCTCTGATTTCTCTTCTTCCCTAGTTCTAATTTTTTCTTAGTAGAATAGTTTCTGCTGTTTTGGTTCTATCTGTCAAATCTGATATTTAAAATAGTTTTAAGTATCTAGCAATATGCCAACATACCTTTTTAACACACTTTCACATGTTTTTGAGCCTACACAGTTTAAAACAAAAAGTAGTTCTTTTAGTCTTTCCATAATACAATTCCTTTATCTACAACCAAAACAGAAGGGAAAGCAGGTCATACATCCAAATTATTGGAAAATGTAGAAATAAGAACAAAATGTTCTTTTTATTAAAGCAAGTATTTGTCTCTGACTAGTCAACTGATTTAAAACATTTCAAATGGAATTAGAAAATATCACTCTTTCATGTTTTCTAACATAGTCCCCTAATAAATGTTTGTTACTGCTAAATATACATTTCAATATTTTTATGTACCTGTGATTTAGTAAATATTTTTATATTATCATATTCTTGAAATTATGTTTTTTTGTGTGTGTTACATAAAGCTTTTGCAGGATTTGCATACTTAATGAATGGTCAATTATTCCACTAAAGGGTTACAGAGAAATGTTAGAATCATTTCTGTTAGAATTAAATCAATATAGGTTCAAAGACTGCCTAAAGAATGCAATGAGGATTTACTGGGGGGAATTTGGAAAAAGAAATATGTTGAAAAGGTGCATGTTATGGCAGAGAAACTAAGACGTTACTTTTGAAAGGTTGTATAGATTTCACTTACTATGAACTCAGTCATTAAATTCTGCCCTCTTATTAAACCTGATGTCAGCCTTTGTACACCATTATGCTTTCATTATTTGGTGACCATATATTGTATGATAACTCTCTAATTATTATTGCTGAGTTTTAGAGCAGATTCCTTGGCAGGCTTGAACCCAGATATTTTATTTTCAAAGGCCTTAATGAAGTTGCCTGTTAATGTGACAACAGTGCCTGATGGGAACGGGATAATGTCTAAATATTGATTGTGGTGCCTGTCACAGCTTTGAAGTACTTGTATTTAATTCAGTTTAAAGATATCAGGCATTAGAAACCAGCAGATGAAGAGAGTGCATCTAACTTTTTAAGCATAATTCAGCATACTTATGTGTCATACTAAAAAGTGAGAACTTGAGCATATTGCAGTCATATTATTGATGATACTGGCTTGTAAAGACTTTGACATTGTAACTACATTATAGATGCATCTGAGCATTCTGTACATTTTATAAGATATTCAAGGGTCTGTGTTGAGTAGATAATGAAACAAAGCACAGTTGCTTTGTGATATAAGTACATTTACTAGCAAATATCTGTTAAGAACCTACTAACATTCACCTCATTATCTTAATCACATCAGGTACTGTGATGAAAATGTCACACAGTGAGTGGCTTAAACAACACATGTTTACTTTTCACAGTTCTGCAACTTGGAAAGTCTATAATCAAAGCAGCAGCAGAGTATCTGAGGAGGGCCTCCATCTTAGTTTGCCTTTAGTTAGCTGTCTTCTCATATCTTCCCCATGCAAGAAGGAGCCTCTTTGTTGTGTCTCTTATTTGGGCACTAATCCTACATATCACAGGTCAGCCTTTATGATGTACTTACTCTGCAAAGTTTCTGCTACAAATACCATCATATTGGGAATTGGGTCGTCACCATTTGAATTTTGGGGAAGCACAAACATTCATTGGATACCACTTAGATTTCTAGAATCCTGTAATTTATAATACTGTATTGACTCAAATAAATTAAAAGTAGATTGAACATTACTGGTATGTAAAATCTTCTATATAGAAAGATTTAAGCACAGCATGACAAAGATAATCATATAAGAGAATTGAAATTTGTATTCTAAAGGAGGTATAGAAGCCCCAGTTTTTCAACTACAAATTGTTATTTAGTAGATCAAACACAGATATCTGAACATTAATGTTTCAGAATTAGCTATTTCAAAATTTAAATATAAGACAAAACAAAAATCAAGCAGTAGTCAAAGAAAATTAATGAAAGGGAAAGATATTTCTGATGACTTTCAGTATTTACTTGATGGTAGGTTACATGACTATAAAAGCACCCTAACTTTTTAAGATGAAAAGAAAAAGTTGATGAAAACCATATATACTTGTAATGGCATATACAAACTTTGAGGAAACGAGGAAAAAATCCCTGGAGTGAAAAACTGAACTGGGAAGTGGAAAAAAGTTGCTTCTAAATCTGTGATTATTCTATGCACTTGTTCTGAATTCAGTAATTTTATTTTTTATTTCTTTGGTGCTGGGAATTGAACTTGGGACCTTGTGCTTGCCAGGCAGGTGCTGTGCTGCTGAGTGATATTTCCAGCCCTAGAAATGTAGACTTCAATATCTATGCAAAGGATAGGAAATTAAGAATGAGTCAAGTAGTGAGCAGGGGTTGGGGGTTAAAATATCTGCATAGTGCTGGTACTTTATAAACACCAAATAATCTGAGAATCTTATTTATCCATAAATTGGTCCTTATACCCTAAAGTAGATTAAAATTAACATGTATATTCTACAAGTTATGGGAAAATTCAAAAGACTATGACTGATAGTATTGAACACTAGGAATAAAGAATTGAAATACCAGATATATTAGGAATTAATAATAGTGATTAAGAAAGTATGACTTTTCTTGAAGACAAAGGTGTAGAAAGGGATTTTCTGAACATAATCCCAATTGTATAAGAAATAACAAAGTCAACAAATGGAACCATATCAAATTAAAAATCTTCTGCACATCAAAGAAAACAGCAGAGTGAAGAGACAATTTACAGAATGGAAATTTTTTCCAGATAGTCCTTGGACAGTGGAAGCTATTTCCCTTCTTTGTATCTTCCTGAAAGAATTAAAAGCATCATACCAAACCACTATAAGCACACCCATGTTTACAGCAGTCCAGATTGTAATAGCTAAATTTTGGAAATAGCCCAAATGTCTATCCACTAATGAATGGATAAAGACGATGTGTTTTATTTTTTTATTCAGTGGAGTACTCCTTTGCCAGTAAAAAGGATAAGCTTGAGGTGTTTCTAGCTAAATGGATGCACCTTGAGACCATATGCTTGAGTGAAATAAATCAGACACACATGGTTAAATATTGCATTGCTTCCTTAGTGAGAAACCTAAAGCGTAAATAAGGACCAAAATGTAGTAGAGATGGGAAGAAAATATTCAAATGAGGAGGGGGACAAGGGAGGAGAAGAGGGGGGAAGTTAAGAAGGGACAAGAAAAAAAGAATAGAAGGAAAAATGGAAGCAAAGATTTTGTGAATAAGGAGGGGAGAGGGATGGAAAGAAGGGAAGGAGAATGGGGAAAAAGAATCAAGTATATCATGTTCAGGTGCAAATATCCTATGATGAATACTATCACTATGTATATCCAATATACAAATAAAGTAAAAAATGAGGAACATGTAAAAAATTCAAAAAATGTAGAAGACCTAAAGTAAAATATTTAATCAAAGAATGGGTAATTAAAATAGTTACTTTTCAAGAGAAGAAGTAGAAATGGCCAGTAAGCATATAAAAAAATGTTCAACATCTCCGGCCATTTGGGAAATGCAAATGAAAACAACACTGAGATTTTATGTTACTCCAGAAAGAGTGGTGAGCCTCAATAAATCAAATAACAGCAAATACTAGTGCGATTGTAGGGGGAAAAGGAACACTTCTGCACTGGTGGCAATGTTAAGTTGTACAACCACTAAGAGATCAGTATGGACATTCCTCAAAAAAGAACTAAAACAAGAAATTCCACATGACTCAACTATTTCCTTTTTAAGTATCTTCTCCCAAGTGTTAAAGACATCATATTACACCAATACCTGCATATCCATGTTTATAACAGCACAATTCATAATAGCTAAGTCTTTGAAGTTTCTCATATGTCCATCAAGAAATGAATGGATAAAAAGGTGGCATTTATGCACAATGGAGTACTACTTTGTTATAAACAAGGGTAAACTTGAGTCCTTTGTAGGAAAATTGATGCACCTTGAGACTATAATGCTAAGTGAAACAAATCAGACATGCACATTTAAATATCTCATGGCTTCTCTTATATGAGAAATCCAAAATATAAATCAGATAAATAGATTATAGGAATAGGGAGATAGGTTTTTTGCAAAAGGAAAGGTGACCAGGATATGGGAGGGGTGATGAAAAATTAAGATGTGTTGCGTTCGTGTACCAACTCCCCACAGTATATGTAATTATTATGTCTTAAAAACATGTACTAATACAAATTGTTTTTAAATATGGATTTTCATAAAGTATGGGGATAGGAAACAGAAGTTTCTAGGAATAGGCCCAGGCATAAAGGGAAGCTTAATATATAACTAAGGAGGGAGTGAGGAAGAATAGTAAGAGGGTGATCTTTTAAAAAGTGGTGGTGGGTTAATTGGGCACCCACATAGATAAATATGCATGTTCACTTCTGTCTCATGTCATGTCAAAAGTTATAAACTAACACACATATGCACATATGCAGATTGTATATCTCAATGGGCGGGCACAGAAGTCTTCTGAAACCAGTAAGAAAAAATTTCCTGATTTGATGTGGTGAAAATTCTGAAATAAAACGTCAGTAGCAGCAATCACAAAGGAAAGGACTGGTGTTTGTCTACGTTCCTGTCGAAAGCTTTTCTTCATTAAATGCCATCAAACGATAAGAAGGGCACATTGCATAATGATTTATATTTAAAAATTGCTAACTATTGTAATTTATTAAGAAAAAAATACTCCCATAGACCAATACAAATACCTTCTCTGGAGTTGGAGTGTTTTATCACTAAAAAAAAGAGAAAAATATGGGCCATTTATCTCACTGGTTGTCCAGCACTTATCATTATCTTCATAGATTTTGACCCATGTTACTGAGTGGCAAGTCTACATTAAAATAGTTACCTTTAGCATTCAGGTAGGCCATGTAGAAAGTTAATTTGTTTATTGGTGGCATCTAAAAATCAGAATGTTATTAGCTTATCTTATTTGCTATTGGCTGTTTTTATTTTTTAACATGGCATCATGAGATGGAATTAGAACTGGTCCATTTGTAAGCAGTGCTGAAAGGGTTATAGAGCATTCAGAAATCTGAGGCATTAGGAGACTTTAAGAAGCCAAATGTTTTCTGTAGCTCAAGAATTTACACAAGAAAATATGAAAAACATTTGAGAAACAATTGAGCGATGTTGGTTTATTAAAGGTCAATCCCATGTAAAAGACCAAATTATGGTTTCCACACTTCTTGTTAATTACCTTCAATGAATTAGTGTGCTTCAAGCCAAAGTTCAGGTTAAGAGAATGAGGCCAAATGAAAGTTCTTAATTATATAAAATGATTCATAGGAAAAGCTTTAAGGTTGTTCTTCATCTGAACTCCAAGTTCAAATTATCTGGCCATTAATTTTAGAAGCCCGAAGGCAGGAGAATCAGAAATATAGCTGTTTTTAAATGTAAAATACCAGAATTTCGAGTGTGGTTCTAGTCATATGAGGAAGATAAGAATAAGAAGATTTTCACATTTTTGGAACAATTGTACTTTTGAAAACAGCCATGAATCCATCACTCATATTCAAGTGATGGTTACATCTCTGAATTCCCTACATATTCTTGAAAATAATGTTTTTGGTTTCCAGGATAGCCTGTTTTAGTTGGTGTACATTATGAGGTGCAAGTTTGGCTGTTGACCAGGGAATCTAAACATTTCCAAAAGCACACAGTAACAAGTGACATAAGAAGAGATTTAGCATAAAAGTGTTAAAATTTTATGCCTTTGTGATTTTGGTCTAGAAATTTTATCATGTTATGTATATTAGAAATTCATTTTGATAATTAACTATGTAAGTATTATAGATTGATACAAAAATGAAAAACCCAAAAAAAAATCCTGAGTTACAGTATATTGGAGGTATTTATGGAGTTGGTACATAATGCAATGTGTTAGAAAAGTCACTGTGTATGGGTTCTATAGGATATTTGTACCTAATTATTTTACAGTTTAACTACAGTACATTTAATAAAAAGCAGATAGTTTTGCTTTTTGGATAACTTCAAGACAAAATTAGTATTAATAGCCAAGGTAGATATAAGGAAAAACAAGAGATTTTCAGATTTTATTAAATTTTAACTGTGTAAGATCAAATAAATGCAGATAAAAGTGATATCAAATGTTCTTTTTAAAAGTAAGAGTCTTATTAAAGCTCAATATAAAAATATCATCCTTTGAAATGAGTTTACATTTTGGGCACAAGTAAATTTTAATTTTTAAACCACAGACTAAGTGTAGCATAAGAAGTGAACGTGTGCATTTCCCTTAATCTTTCATGAATGCCTTCTAGGGTTCCTTCAAAGGTCAAAACCACACAAGCACTGCTGTGTCAGTTAAAACTATCCACAAATTGAAGTGCATTTTGGCTTTCATTAGTAGGTTAGTCTGAGTAATTTGGAATGCCTGAAAGGGTCAGTTATTGCACCAGCCTGACCTGGGGCCAGTTTTCTAAATTTGGTTCATTATTCAAAATAAAGGTTATACCGTTTTGACACATTTAAAACAATAAAAAAGTTATTTCTTGCCTGTGCCATCTATGTAGATGAGCTGGCTGAAAGTTCTGCTTGGTTTCAACATAGCCATCACTGTAGGATATGGATTAATATATCAGCTACCATCTGAACATTGGCAGTAACCACAGTTGAGGGCGAAAATAAACTTACTGAAGCATGAATTGGCTCTTGAAGCATCTTCCAGGAAGTGACACCTAGTCATTTCTGCCCTCTTTTAATTGACAACAGCAACTCACAGAGCCATGTCTGTGCTGTACAGTGATAAAGTGTAAGCCTCTTGTAGGAAGGAGAAACCTGTAAAGTGTAATATACTTAACGTATTTGGTTGCTTGCAACACTGATTAATATATTTTTCAAATGACTACCTTGGTAATATATAGTTTCATTTAAGCCTAAATATTTGATATGGCTTGCTCTGCCTCTTAAACTTAGCATTTGGCAAATTCTTGAGTTATGGAGGTGAAAAAAAAAATCACTGTTTCAATAATCTACAGAGTATATTGTTGGGGACCATAAATCCACAATGGCTAATTTTGCATATTTCTGTAAGGGATAAAGGGAGGCTTGGGATTATGGTATCACTCTTTTGAGACTTCCCATTAACTCCTTTGGGTAGGGCCATCCTCTCCCACCCACTAAGACTAAGAAGATTAAAAACAACATTCCAGGACAAGATCCTTCTTAGCATAAGATCATCTCCATCCTTTTGAGTCATCCCAGGATTATCTGTTCCCTGCTGAGTCACCCACTTCTGAGTCTTCTACTGACCTTGAATCCTCCACTGCCCTCCTACACTGTCTACACCCAATAAATAGTGACTGCTTTGGGATATCTTGGTCTCTGTCCATCCTGAGGCATTGATCACCCAGCCCCTCATCATGCATTACTAAATTTGTCTCGGTTTCTTATTTCATCCTTTTGCTGTACCCCTCATGCAGTCAGTTGGGGATCTTGGTCAGGTCCCTAACGCTGTATTTTATAGTATTGTTCCTAGAAAGTTTTAATAATGGTGTTCATTTTCATGGATGCTTTATATTTCACATGGAATGCTTGGTAGGTAATTAGGAACTTCTACAAGTGTTAAGGAGGCTGTCTCAACACCAGAAATTGGTGCCCTTAAATATAGTTTATTTAGTTTGTTCTTCTTTACATTAAAAAAATTTTAATAACCTTAAAATGCTCTACTTTTTTTCTTATGAAATAGTGTAAATATTGAAATACTGAATTTATTTTTAGTTTTATAATACTTGTAAATATTATAGGGTATAATGTGACGTTTTGATAGATGTATGCATTGTGTAATGATCAAATCAGGTAAATAGCATATCCAAACACTTATTTCTTTGTGATGAGACTATTCAAAAATTTATTTCCTAGCTATTTTGAAATATACATTATTATTAACTACATTGTTTACTGTTGTCCCCACCATGCAATAAAACATCAGGGACTTATTCCTCCTAACTGTAACTTCGTATCCAGCGAACGAAGTTTCCTTGTTCTTCCTCCCTCTCTGCCCTTCCTAGCTTATTTTAAGCACTATTCTGGTTTCTACTTCCATGAGATCAGTATTTTTATATTCTACATGTGCATTAGATGTTGTATCTGTTTTTTCTGTGTTTGGCTTATTTCACTTATGTGCTGTCCTCCAAGTTCATTCTTGTTTGTAATGGCTTCACTAATTGATATTCCCACTAGCAGTATGCATGGGTCCTCTTTGCTCCACATTCTCATTAGCAATTATCTTTTTATATAACCATTGTTCTCTTTGGAATGAGGTGATTTCATTGTGGGTTTGATTCACATTTTCCTGATGGTTATTGATTTTTTCATATACCTTTGGTCATATACGACTTCTTTTGTGAAACAAGATTCAGATCTTTTTCTCCAATAGTATGATTATTAAGAATTTTAAGGAATTTGTTTTCCATTGAATTGACTTGTTGTGTATTCTGGATATTAATCCATTGTTGAATGAGTATTTTGCAAATATTTTCTCTTTAGGTTTTTTTTTCCCTTGCTTTGCAGAGACTTTTTTAGATCAGTCTCATTGTGTTTTATCTGTTATTTTGTTGGTTTTGGTTTTGAGGTTTCTTCCAAAATATCCTTTTCCAGTTTTATGTCATGAATCATTTCTGCTGTTTTCTTCTGGTAGTTTTGTAGTTACAGGTCTTATGTTTAAATCTATGATCCATTTTGAATTGATATTTGTAGGTAGTGAGAGATTCTTCATGTAGATATACTATATCTCTGTTGTATACATTCAGTGATAATTTCAATTTGTGATTGCATTGGGCAAAATTGTAGGATAAGTGTTAAATTTTTTCAGGAATTTAGCTGACAGGATTTCTGCTAACAAGAACAGAAAATTAAGGTAAATCTATTTTCAGGCAATGATACAGGTGTTTTTGTTTGTTTGTTGATTTTTTTTTTTTTTGTATTTTTTGAGACAGAGGTTCACTAAGCAATTCAGATTGAGCTTGAACTTATTTGTAGCTCAGGCTGGCTTTGAACTCACAGCTGTTCTCCTGCCTCAGCCTCCTAAGTGTTGGAATTACAGGTGTGTGCCACCATGTCTGGCTAGAATTTCTTTTTTATCTTGGAAAAGTACAATCAAAACTTTCTGTTTGATGCTGACTGTTATTTTATTCCAACCTCACACTATTTTTTATATTGTTCTTTGTAGAAACAATACTCTTCTGGATGAAATTTTTGAGCTTTGTCTTTTATTATCAAATATCAAAATTTCTAGTATTAACAAAAACCTTCAACATTTAAGATAAGCTCCTATTTTAGAGATGAACATACTTTGTCCTGTTTTATCTTTAATTTTTTCAGAAAATTTAAATATTTTCTTTTATCTTTGTAAGGTATTTGGCAAATGTTATTTTTACTACCAGAACTATTTTTGAATATTTCTGTTTTAGTTATTTTAAATTCAAGTTTCTTAATTTATAAGCAATGCCTATCCTAAAGTAAACAAATGTGATACCAAGACAGAATTTTTCAGACGAACTATGAGAAAATTCTCATATTCACTGTGTAACAATTTTATTATAGGTGCTAAAGAATACCAAGAGAGTAGACTAGAGATTGTGACTGTATTTTCTCCTTACCAGTGTTGAATTTTTCCCTCAAAATGACTTGATGCCTATTAATAAAAACAGAACTATGAAGACTCACTTAAAGAGTAGGCATGAGATAAAGTGTCATGGAAGTAAAGTTGAAACAAGTTAACAGTTTATTTTCTGATGATGCGGTTGAGTTTTTTTTTGTTTTTAACAAATTTGTGTGTTTACTTTAGCTGAGTCATAATAGTCTGGGGGTTTACATTCTTCAGAGAAGCTTAAAAATAGGCAGTGCGATAATAAATGTATTATAATACTATAATAAAGAAACATGTTCATTTTCCCTTCTTCTGGACATTTATGGAGCCATTGAGGCATTGTATCTGGCCTTGGCCTTCCTAAGCAGAGAGGAAGCATACGCAGAGTAAAGGGAGACAGGCAGCCTTGAAGGTCCAGCCTCAATCAGAGTCTCCTTATGTAGCTGTGCTCCATCTCTGCATCGTGGCTTCAAAAATCATTCAGAGCCCGGCAATTAAGAATCCTGAGGAGTTAAAAAGACTCTGCCCATTTCGGCCACAGTTAATTCATAAATCAGTCTAAACAATTGAGAGTTGACAGTATTTATTTACCTCTATTTTTGTTCAGTTCTCAAGTAGCCTTATTAAAATTTTGGTCTAATAAACTGCACCCTGACTTCAGAAAAATGCACACGAGCTGACTTCATTATCAGCAAAGTACAGGCTTTGCCTGAATCCCTGGAGCAGGTGACAATTTGATTTTTAAGAGGCTCACTGATACTTTGCATTGATGTAGTACCATTGAAACCAAATCTCAAAGTGCTCTACAAAACATTAATTAATGAAAGCTCATAATATTCCATAGAGCATGGTGCATTTTGCAGCTACCGTTCTACAGGCAGAATTTCCAGGGGTTAAGAGGTTTGATAAAAGTCACACTTAAAAAGCATTTGTGAAGCTATAAAATGAGTTCAAAATTTGAAGTATCAATCTGTGTTCCTATGAACCAGACCTTGTTGCCTCTTACTGCATGTCAATAACCAAAATAATTGATATGTTGTTTCTGAGGGTTTTAAAGCAAAAGTAGCACAATTCAGAAAGTAAACAGGGTAATGCTTTGGAATGGCTTTCTAGACAGGTCTGAGAATGGCTTTATGCTTCCATCTGATGAAGAAGTTCAAGTTTATAAATGAGAATGTTTACTGTAAAGAACACTGCCAATTTGGAAACTGTACATTTTTGACAGAGAATGTTAGATTTTCCAATTTGGCATTTAATGACTATGCGAAGTTCAAAAGTCTTATCTATATGTAACTAACCCCTAAAAAGTGAGTACAATACAATGCAGTATTCAGACCACAGGTTTTAGAACTGAATAAAGCTACTTACAAATTTTGGTCTATTTAATTGCTATGATATTTTAAGAAAATTACAGAATCTAATCTTCAACTTTCTTACAAAAAGACAGAAATCTAACTCAGTACACATGAACACACACGCTATATATATATATGTATGTGTGTGTATATATATATACACATACACACACAATGAACAAAGAAGAACGCCAAGTTCTTATCACAGAAGAGTTCCAAATCTATAAAAATTAACTGTATTTTCTGGTTTTCTAAATTTATTCTTTTTGACTATTCCACACAAATGGTATAAAATTTAAAATTTACAAAGTATGAGCTTGAAAAAACTACATATCTTGAAGCTACTTCTGCCCCAAAAGAAACCTCAAAATTCTTTTCAAATTTATATTTCAAAATTATTTATAAAATTATAAACATAATTCATACATTTTTATGCAACTTTGCTTTCCTGCCAAAAGTTACCTAAGATAGCTAATTTATGAAGAGAAAGGTCTTACAGTTTTCTAGATTCAAGGGCGTGGCGCCTGCACTGATTCAGTGCTGGTGAGACCCTGTGGCAGATGGAAAAGATTGGAGCTCAATTTAGAGCAAGCAGTCCCATCTCCAGCCAGGAGCAGATAGAAAGAGGATAGCTGGGCCAGGTTTGCTTCTTTTATAACAGTCTTCTTTAAGATCTATCTTCCAAGGACATGTTCCTAACAACAACCTTCCAGTAAGACTCACCTTTCCAAATGTCTACCACTATACTGTGTTTTCAATCACAATGAACACTTGAGAAAGAGTAACCGTATTTAAATTATAGCGTATCCTGAGTACAAGTAAGTTTGGTTCTGACTTAATATTACATCTTTTCGTGTTTTTATGGTTAGAGTTATGATTTTAAAGCCCATGCACTCTTTCTTGTTAACAAGTAGGTCATTAGCCACCACCTTAAAGGGCAGTATATTTTTTTTCCATTCTTTTGCTGGCATGACTAGTTTGGAATGAATATCTTTGTTTTCTTTAATTTTAATTCTTATTAGTATATGTTTATAGTACATAATGATTGTATTCATGTTGGGGAGTTGGTGCATGTACATCACACGTCTTAGTTCTTTTTTATCACCTCTATTTCTTCTCCCCTCCCTCCCTTCCCCTTCCCTTTTGGAAAAATCTTTTGGAATGAGTATCTTTGTACACATTTCATCATCTCACACTTAAGTAAGAATACATATGCGTGTTTGTAGGGTAAAAAACTCTAGCAAAGTTCCTAGAGTTTAACTTGTGCATGCATTCGATATTGATAAATTATGGTGGTTAAGGTGGTATCAAAAATTGATTGGCTATGTAATTTACCCAGGGGATTGGTGGAGCACACTTTGAGGTGTGCTTAGGTATATTATGAAGGAATTGCCCTCCTCAGTTCTCTAGCACTGTTGCACTACTCTATTTTCTGGCTACCATGCACCAAGCAGCTTTGATCCATGACAGCTTTATGCCATGAAACCAGCTGATCATGGACTGAATCCTCTTAACATGTGGTCAAAATTAAACTTCTTCTCCTCTAAGTTGTGGGTGTTGAATATTGTTTCCAGTAATAGGAAATTTGATGAATATAGAAGGTATTTCTAAATTGTGTTTAATAGGAGCTTCACATTTGACAGTCTCATCAGTTTCTCCTTATTCACATCAATACTATGTACAGTATCCTTTGTTCAAAATGCTCAATACAAGACACATTTCATATTTCACAATATTTTGGATTCTGCATATATACAATGAGGTATCTTGTGGGTTACATAAAATAGATGTTTAATGTTATATGACAATGTTTTGGGGGGATATATCCCATGTCTTTGTGATATACAAGCTTTGACTACAATTTGAGTATGGCTAGAATATAATCAAGTCTAAAGTTAAAGTTTATTGTGTTTGATGAACACATTACACACATAGCCAGAAGGTAAATTATACATTTTTGATCCATATGCATTTTGACTGCAAGCTTCCACAGGGGGTCATGTGCATTCCTTTCTACTTGCTTAGTCGAGTCACTGCTCAACCTGTTTTGGATATTGAATTTGAGATTTGGGTGTTAGGGATGGTTTACCTGTATTATCAAATCTGTGACTTTTGCCAGTCTTACAGGTATGAGTACATTTCATTATTTAGAATACAGGATAAACATTAAAAGTAGGATGCATTTTAATTAACAACAAAAGACAGATAAAGTGGTACTTAATTTCGACTAG
This sequence comes from Dasyprocta punctata, assembly GCA_004363535.1. Lineage (NCBI taxonomy): Eukaryota > Metazoa > Chordata > Mammalia > Rodentia > Dasyproctidae > Dasyprocta > Dasyprocta punctata. Next base: position 67,327 of record RJWM01006292.1, on the reverse strand, counting down.
ATAGATGTATCTTTATATACTCTCTAATGACTTAAGTATATTCCTTGGCAAGTGTCATCCTATGAATTCGAAGCCATGTTGGTTAATATTGTACATGTAAATATAGTCCTCAAAATTCATTGTAAGAAACATCAATTTTTAAATGATAGTGTGCTGAAGTTTTGGGTGATATTTATGTAACATCAGACTGTTTAATCATCCTCCAGCTATTAAATTGTTCCTAATTTCATTTACAGAAGACTCATAACTAGCCTGAAGTACCTTATCAGGACTAATATTTGAAGTATGTATTAGAGATTTTTGAATATTTTATTTTTTGAAGTATTGGAGAAACAAATGTTCTTATAGCATCTGTGTTCATTTGTATTTGCTTTTTTGTTGAAGACCAAATAATTTTGATTACAAAAGCAACCTGTATGTGGGTTATCTATATATGTATATGTATGTTTATAACAGAAATACAGTGTTCATATTCTTATATTCATGGCTTTGTAATTGAGGTATTAAAATATATTCACCAATGTCACCTATGTTTTCATCAGACAAAATTTTAATTCACCATTATTTTACTAACAGATCTGTAGTTGACATTTGTGAAATTAATATTTATTTTGCATGTATACAAGATAAAGGCACTTTAAGCAATTATTACTATAATTCTTTGACCTCAATTATCTTATTAATTCAAACACGGAGTTCTTTATAGTTGAGACAAGTTCAATAACTGAATCGCTCTTGTACTTAGTTGACACTTTTCCTAAAGTAGAGAGCGCAAATTTTTCTGTTTTTCCCTATAATGAAAAGAGAGCTTTACTTAATCTAAGCACACAGAGGAGGGAAGAGGATGTGCATAAAGGAATGGTGGAAAAATTTACAGTACTTTACACATGCTGGTTCATTTAAATTTGCAGAGTCTCTACATGATCCCCTGTTTTAAATGTCCCACTGCATAAAATAGATGTGTCATTTATATGCCAGTTTTCTGCGGGAATAACTTTTCTTGTTTGTGACATCCAAGCTTTAGATATAGCTTAGTCAAAGCTTTTTTTCAGTATAGGTGTAATAGTTTTTCTTCTAAACATCTAAACAAAACTGACTTAATTTATAAATGCATTTTAGTCCCAGTAAAGAATATAGTCTAATATAGTCTTCAATTAAATGTTAGGTCAAATTTTGTCCATTTAAAAGGAGAACAAAAACCAATTTCCATAAATATTTTTCTACATAATTCTTCTAGATAGTTATCTTAAACTAATATGCTGTACCACTATAGCAAGATTATTTTTGTGATGTTTGCTATCCCCAGGCTTTGTTCTTGTTGTTTAAGGGGATCTTATTTTATAGTAATGACAAAGATTCTTTGTTTGATCAGATTTTATTAAGGTTTCTAAACTTCTTGCAACCCTATTTTTGCACTTGTAAAACACAGTTTTATCAAGACCAGTGAGGCATTTAGGATACCAGTGAGAGATTTTAGGATAAATCCCTCACCATCATCCCAGATCAGCTTCCATAATTTACCAATATTTTTCATTCCTCACCCTTGCTATTTGATCACCCTGTCCTGCCTTTAGCAGGACTCTTATTAAGTAGGTTCAGCCAGATTTCTTCCAGTACTGGTGTTTCTTAGCATTTAGCAATTTTTATCCTTTAAATTCCTTGATCTCTGGCGCTGTATCCCCTCCTATCCCTGGTGTGCAGCCAGAGTGGAGTCCGGTGTTCTCTTGGGATCTGTCTTTCCCTATTGCAATACTCCTGAATACAACTTATCTTTACTATGGTAGCTTCTGTGGCTGTGGTTTTTCTTTGACAGTAGAAACTAGACACTTTGCAAGGGCATTAACTGCATGCCTGACTTTTGAGTTTCTGTGTTAGTCAGCTTTTTGTCAGTGTAAAAATGCCTGCAATAATTAACTTGAAAGAAAAAAGGTTTATTTAGCTCATGGTTTTGGAAGTTCTGGTCAGTGATCAGTTGGCCAGATTGCATTAAGCCTCTGCTGCAAGATCATGTGGCGAAGAAAACTATTTACCCTGTGGACAGGAAGTAAATAGAGAAAGAGGGAGAGACATGGTCTCTATCCCTCAGTACCCTTTGATAGTACTCCTTCACCACCTATAATCCCACATTTTGCAGGTCCTTAGTACAGTGGTACCTCTCTGTGGATTAAATCTTTAATATATTCCTTTGAGGGGTACTACTCATGCAAACTACAGCAACTGCTAAATCCCAAAGTCCTGAGGAAAAGGGCAGATGTAGTAACAGGAGTCTGTGTTTCTTTCTTTCTGTTCCAAATCAGTGGCTATATTTGATAGGATGGGAAGCAAAAGACTGTGCAGTGCAACAGAGGATACAGTAGTCATGGATGCAGAATCTTTAGACTCCAAAGAGTATTGTCTGACCAGTTAAGAAAGAGGCAGAGGGAGAAAGGGATAAAGAAACAGGCATCATAACACTAGAGTACCAACAATTGTATGGTCTCAAGCAATCGACATAATTGCATTAACAATTTGAAGCTAACTGGAGCTAACTCTAGGTGTTTGGCCGCCTAGCATGTCTCTGGAAATATTTAGCACTACTGGAGTGTGCAAACACATTACTATGAACTTAAAAAAAGAATCTGGATGCTTGAATTTGGTTCTCCACCCTCCAACCATCATTCTGATTTAATTAGGCTGAGTGGGCAGGCATGAATGCATATGCACACATTACAGGTAAGTATACAGTCGTGTGGTAATAGTGGCATATATAGTCCAGGTGATTCTAATGATCCGCCCAGTAGCTTTTTCAGCTAATGTTACTGTTCCTTTTGTTCATCATTTGTCAAACTTTTGGGTACAGTACTAGTACCTGGAAACTTATTAAGACACAGATTTAAAGATCTACTTATAGAGTTTCTCATTTGAGAATGGTAGAATTGTTTTTTTAGCCAAGTTTCCATGTGATGCTAGTGCATTAGACTGAGAACTACAGATACAAGAAATTAAAGAGGCCTACAGACTTTAAGTGACCCAAGTGATTTTCAGGTTTATACAGCTAAAAAGGAGAAAGTTAAAACCAATGTCCCTATTTTATATATACTCATTTTGTTTACTAGTATGTTACATCTTACAAACTTAGTTTAGTGCGTATTATCTCGATGCTTGAAAAAACAGGCCAAATAGTGGCTACCATTGTACATTGATAAAGATTCAATCTCAAGTAACCAAAATGACTTCTAGCCACACAGCAATAAAAGACAGTAGAAATTAACCTAAATGTCTGTCTTCAAAGCCCATGTTTTCCTATAACTCTGTTCTTCTAATAGGCCAAAATGAAGATTTTTTTCATACTTTGGGTACATCCTTACATTTATAAGACACAACAATTTTATCTGAACTAAAGTCTCTTTTAATGTGGTGATATGTTAGAACTATTTACTTGACAGAAATTTGTAATGATATTGAGTAAGCCATATTTCTGTCCTTATATTCTATTATTAGGATAGATTAACTGAATTATTCCATATTTGGAAAATATGTCTGAAAAATTTCCAACTTTTAAAATATCTCATATATAAGGAGTTTCTTAGGGATATAAGGATTGTTTGTTTAAAATAGGTTGATTCTAATTTTGAAATACCGATATACTAGTGCCTATTGTTTCCAGGCAAGGTATTGGATATTTTCTTCTAGACGAAGTTTATAAGCTATGAAGAATTGTTCAGAGACCATCTGTTCAAGAGTAAAATTGTTACTGACTGGGTCATTTTAACTCTTATTTGTATTTGACAAATAGAAATGCTACTCCTTTGAAAAGTATTTCACTGCTGTGCCTGCCTGAGGTCTCATCTTTCTACGTATATGTGAATGTGCATATTTGTCCCTTCCAAGGGGTGCTATTATCTCTTTGCCAACATCTGTAGGACACTTCAATAGAAAGTATACAGTGTTTATTCAGACTCTCTGGTTTGTATGCAAATTGCCAGGAACTAAGAAACACTGACTGGCAGCTGCTTCTGGGATATCATCAAAGTGAGTGTTGGGTTGGCATTTTCACACACATACACACCCCAATTGTGGGTCCAGGAAGGTGTTTACAATTTTTTACATTTTGATCTGTCTCACAACTTACATTTCTGGAAATAAAGTTTTAGCTAGCTACATGTACACCCAAATCCTTTAATATTAACAACATAAATCAGTAGCTAATTATCTTGACTGAAACAAAAATAGCAATGACAAAATACCACTACACTCAGAAAACAAATACCACTACAAAAGGCCTGCAAACTTTCTTAAGCACAAGCTTTAGAGATGGGTTTAGTGATATAATTAACTGTTACAAGAGAGAAACACAAACTTAATGGAAAAACATCAAAGAGTTACTGGTTTTGTGCTTACCCACAAAGAATTAGACAAATTCTTTAACACCTAGGTATGATTCTGCTATCGGTGCAATTCTAGCTAGAGTTTAAAAAACTATTTTGGAACATTAATCCCATATAATATGAACAAACCAAATTTAAAAATCTGCAAATCTGTTCTATGTCTCCAGTGATGTGAAAGGTAGGAAGAGTATGGCCCTGCGTGGTAACGCTAAGGGCAAATTACTTCCCATAGTTCCTCCAGTGCCAAGCTTGTGAAATTACAGGCTGCTGTTCCATCCAGGACACGCAGCACTCTGCCAGCTACAGTTTATTTATCCAAGTTAAGACTAATCATTTGCTGATTGCTGTATCAATCTTCTTTTGTGTATTTTTAATTACTATTTTTGTTTATTAGTACATGTAGTTTGAAGTTACATGCATTTTACAGTCATCTTGGGGAACTGATATGTGTACATAATACGATTTGTTTCTTTATTCCCTTTACTCCCTCCCTCCTCTTCTAATTCCTTTTACTCTCTTTCTTTCTTGATATTATTCATCTTAGTTCATGTTTATGGGGTAGAATGTCCGCATTGATTGAGGTATCAGGACCCTGCACATGGTGTATCTTCACTCTACCCATTTTCCCAACTCCTCCCCATTGCCCCTCACCTTTGGACCCTTTCCCATCTTCAAGAGATCCATCCCCTTGTCTCCTATCCTTCCTTTATTTTTCTCTTAGTTTGTACTTTTCTTTACTCAAATGAGACACACCATGCTTCTGTGTCTGAACAGGCTGCTCACAGGATTTAGCTATTATTAGTTGTGCTGCTATTAATGTTGGTGTCCATGTGTCATTGTAGTATGATGTGAACTCTTTGGGGAAGATAGCTAGAAGGGGGATAGCTGGGTCATATGGAATTTCTAATTTATTCTTGTTGAGAATTTTACATACTGATTTCCATGATGGTTTTATAGTACTAGTTTGCATTCCCACTGGCAGTGTAGGAGGGCTCATTTTCCGCCACCGCCTCAACAGCATTAATCCTGACTTCACATAGCCCTCAGTCCTCTCACTGTCTGGCTTGTCAGCTTTGAAATCTTGCACTCTTTGCACTGTGCCAGTTCTAGGAAATTCCAGACACATAAACAGCCACCAGGTAGACAAGGCAACACTCTGTGAAATTGTTGTGGTTTGAATAGTTACTGTAATTTGGAAAAGAGTCAACCCACAAGTGGGAAGCATCTGGATTTCATGACAGTCTTTTACAAATGTCTGCATGTTTTAGATATTTTTAATAATACCTGAAATAAAATTTTAAGGGGGAAATTTTAACATCTTTACATTAGGCATTTATTATTTGCTGTAGTTACAGTATCTTTGTTTCAATTATTCTACTATAATTAAAACGATAATTTAGAAGATATCCTGTGAAATGTTTTAAAGTTACAAAAATGTTTTAAAATTGATTTAGCATCATAATTGGTCATTGATGAGCTCATTCATATGAAATAAGGTTTGTATGAAGTTTTTATTTTAATTTCCATAAGAAACTCAATCAGAGGTCTCCATATGAAATTACTAATGAGGTTGTCAACAAATTTTCCTAATTGAACACTTTTGTGTGGCAGCTGAGTATTAAGAGAAAAAATTATTTCAGGACAATAGATGTGATTTGTAAAATTACTAAAATTGCCAGATTCTGAGGCCTCCTCAAGTCCCCCTTTCCAAGGAAACTGCATTTATTTTGCTGTCATTATTGAGAAAACTGTCTGCCTGAAGACCTTGACCATCATTTCATTTCCTCTTTCCCTTTCCTCCTTCCCTCCCTTCCTCGCCTCCTCCCTTTCCTTCTTCCACTCTTCCACATGCCCCCCTGACCAAAAGAGAATTGTCCATTTACTTACACTTAGCTCTTATATAAGTGGGATTGTGTTTATTACTTCTCAGTTTTCTTTGGAGTTATTCTAAGGGGAGAGAAATTACAGAAACAGATTAAACTAATCATATCTAGTTTGTAGGGTGGAAATAGGGAATTGGCCAAGCTACTATTAAGAAGAGTTTAATTCTCCTACAAGATTCCTTTCATTCAACAGTCTCTAACCACCAGCAGCTTTATCTTCTTGAAATTTGCTAGAAATATAAATATTTTATCCACACCCCAGAGCTACTGATTCCAAAATTCTGCAGTAGAACTCAGAAATCTGTGTCTTCCCAAGACTTCAATGTTGTACTAAATGTTGCTCAAGTTCTAGAACTGATAGATTTTTCTCCCTGGAATAATGCAGAAGGCTTCATTCTATGCTTTTCACCTATTTTTCTCAACATCATAAAAATATAGTAAAAATATGGTGGCACTGCTACCAGCTTACCTGATCTTAGAGGGAATTTATAAAATGGAATTTTGCCAGTTCAGATCAGAAACTTCTGCATTGTTCCACACAATGCTTAGGGATGATTCTGCCCATCTCAGCAGGACTAAAGTAATATGCTTCATATTATTTAGAGTCTGATGGTATTACGCATTTAAAGAGCACAAAACAATTTTCAAATAATGTGTGCTTCCATAGAGTTAACTTTGGGTTCTGCTGTGGAAAATTTTGAGATGAGATGTGGCAGAAAGTTTTCTAATCCTTACGTAATTGCTGATGGAGGAATTGTGTATAAGTATTTCCAAATTGTATTGAGATAATGAGGTAAATTTCTCTGTCTCCTCTAAATTTTCATAGCCATTTCTCTAAATTCCCTTTCTATTATGGAATGCTGTTTGATTTTCAGACATGTATTGTATATAGCCAAGAATACAGGCTTTCAAAAAGTGTTGATTTTTAACAAACAAACTTCAAAGTTCTTAACATATTGTTGTTGTTGATTGAATTTATCTAGCATAATAAGAAACTGAGATAAGATTTCATTCAGCAAGAACACTGTGAAGTATTACTTTATGGAAAGACATTAGCTAGGACTCTAAAGTATGAAGTAACACAAGAAATGCAAATAACAACAATATAATTAAGCTGTCAAATGTGATAGCAAAATTTATGTGAAAGTACAAGTATCCCCAGCCTTCTTTCTTTTTTTTCCGCCCCCAATTTTTAAGGCAACATCAAAACAGTTACTTCTGAGAATATTTATAACCTGTCAAGAAAAAAGACTAGAGAGTCTCTGGCTGTGTATCCCTGAAGGAAAATATGAGTTTCAAAGCACTATTGATGTAAATATTGCCTCTTTCCTTTTTTTTTGAAATGAGTTGTTACACTGATAAGTATATTTGTGTTAGAGACATAATTATCTAAAAGCCACTGGCATTAAAATACCAGTGCCTTTTTGTAATAGAATTATAGATGTGGGATCATCTTTAATATGGGAGACATAAATTTTAACACAACCATTGCTTTTTATGCAAAGAAATAATAACGCAGCAACAAAAAGATACTTTAGAGGAAGTTTGATATGGTCATTAAAATGGTTTTAAAAGAGATTCCTGCAGATGAATATTGCTAATTTTGCTAGGTTGTACAAAAACTAGATTATGCATAAGTTTTGATTGTCATGTACATGGACGCAGATACAACTATTCCTTTCAATGATTTTAATTTGCATATATATATATATATATATATATACACACACAGACATACATACACACACACACACACACACACAATGTTTTTATATGAAGTGACAAATACTTCTGGAAATTAACTAAAAACAACTTCAGCAGTAAAAATGACCAAGTTGTATTTTATGTAACTGATTGGACAATATACTGGGGAATGGGAATGTTCTGAAACTGGTAAGAATATTGTCTATCCACAGAAACAGGGAACAACAACAGAAGGAGCAGTTTGAGTAATTGATATATGAGAAAGAACTCAGAACTCTGTAACTATGTCATTTAATCTAAGATACAATTATTTAATGGTTCTGGGAGAAAATATTGCTAGTAAACCCTCAACTGTTTCTTTGCAATGAGTGTAAAAATTTGTTTGCAATATTTTGTAATATTCTCTCGTGACTTAGCTTCAATTTGACCACTGATAAAAATGCCAAATAATGACTAGTTTTTCAGAGTCATTCTAAATAAAATCTACCATATATGAAAGCACATATGTGGAGGGTATGTTATTATTATCTCCAGGCTTTAGAAGGAAACACTTCTTAGTGATTTTAAATAAGCAAAATGTCCTTAATAGAGCAGCTGGACACTTACTCTGTTCTTAGTCATACATAGATGATTAAGGAGGCGGTGCAGTTTCCAAAAATGATAATGTATGTTTAGTTTTCATAATAAAATAGATGAGATTAAGAACAGAAGAGGTGAAGGAGGGAGGAAGGTAGTGAACATTGAGGGAAGGGAGAAAATAAAATTGTATTTTATTTTATCATAATAAAAAGTGTTAATAATCTCCAGAAGATTTGAGTCTATATGACCTATCCAAACCTAGTGTCATGCCTCCTCCTTTATTTCCTTTATAAGCATAGCTGTTTTGTCTCCCTCACACCTTACATCCATTCTGTAATCGTGATGCGTTAAGCCACCCCACAGTGGCTTAATGCAAGATACCTGTTCATTGATGATGGTGTGAAGGCAACGTCTGTGTTTCAACTATATGACTTTTGTTTCTCCTATGAAAGTTAACACTAATTATCTGTGTTTTAATTTAAAGGAGTGTTACCAAATATTGGTTTATTATTAAAGAGGAGAGAATAAGGATCCCTTAGTGTTCTTTTGCATATTTTACTCAATTACATATATTGTAAAATTTTAGTTTATTAGTACATATATGTAGTAATTACTCTTTACATTCCTTGTGGAAAGTTGGTTCAGGTACACAACACATTTTAGTTCCTTTTATTACCCTTTTCCCTTTATCCCCTCCATCCTCCAGCTATTCCTTGATCCTTCCTTTTTTTTTTGTCTTTGTTTTAAGTACATAATGTTTATATCCCTTGAGTGGAGTTGGTGCATGTGCAGAACCTATCCCAATTGTTCTTTCCTCACCTTTTATCCCTTCTCTTCCTCCCCAATCCTCCATCTCTTGGTCCCCTTCCCCTCTGAAAATGATCTATACATGCTGTAAATTGACCTGTGAGTACCAAGGATCAGCATAAAGGTCCAGAGCCTGAGTTGCTACATTCATCTAACTGAAGAAATTTGTGTCCAGCTAGGTCAATCATATATCTTACAAATATATAGCTTTCCCCTTTAACTGTGCACTTTATTCCTAGTGTAAATATATCTGGCACATACTAACTTATATATCTAACTAAATCTTATAAGACTCCCCATAATATTTACAGTGTAACTACAGTTCAGCATTTTGAATTTCTAGTGTAGTTTTGTAGCTTTTATCCTATTCTAGGTCCTTGCCACTTTCCACACATACAACTTCAATTTCAGAAGGCAGAGACATCCAAATGCTAATTTGAAGGGGTCTGTTAATTTGCCTATTTTTTCTAAAAATACCTTCTTGGAAATAAAATTTTAATATACTTATAAAATATAAGACTTTCTCCTTTGGAGAAATATAAACCCCAGTAAGACCTGGGTAATAAGCCTCCAGCAACTAATGATATTTATAGAGGCTTTTTGAAATATGTATTGGGCGATAATATTCCATCTCCCACTGTTAAAGTTTTATTATGAGCCTAAAACTCAAAACACTGTTGGAATGAAATCCACAAAAAAATAAGTTTCACTTTCTTGGAACTTTGGGTTAGTAGGTTTGACATTTTAGGGAGGAAATGCTGTTGGCTTACAAAAAGCCTATGCAATTTCCATACTCTCAGTTCATTTGTCTGTAATCTAACCAAATTAGGATCGGTATGATCACCATGTTCATGTCATTTAAATCTGAGATTCTAACCTGCAAAAAGATACCTTCATTATCTTCATGGGCATGGTTTTTCTATTGTCATCATGGATACTTACTGAGCCTCCCTGGGATTTCTATTGTCAGGTTATGATATCCTGAATTCAACTCAGAGGAGTAATAACATCAATATTGTACAGCACAGGGAAAGAAAAGGTTGCAAAAGGAACTCAAGAATTCTGCAGAACCACACAGAACACTCACTATAGCAAAAAGATCAGATGGCACACCTTGTTTGGGGTTCATACACAATTTTCAAAACAGAGGGTTTTTGTTTTAAGCTCTTAAATTCTTGCAGGCTCATGAGCTCTTCATCAAGATGGGGAAGACAGTATTTTGATCTTTCTGAAAAATATGCAAATCTTTTGAAGCTGAGTTTGCTTGTAGTTGGTGAAAATCGTAAAGAAGAGAAATGAAGGAATTTAGTCAAACAATTTGCAGAAACTCTCATAGAAAGGGTTATGTGAGGGAATTTATTTATTAGCTTGTAGGCCTACAGGATTAGAATATTTCATTAAAATTGCCAAAGTAAGTTTGAGAAAGTAGGGCAATAAGTCATTATGTAAGTTACATATTTTTATGAAAAAATTTAGGTGATGGGAGGCTTTCTTCCCCATTGCTATGGCTTGGATCAGTGTCCCCAAAGGCCCATGTTTTAAGGCTTACTTGATAGATTATGGTCTTATTGGAAGGCATTAGAATCTGTAAGAGATGCAGCCAAGTGGGAGGAAGTTAGATCCCACAAGATGTCTTCGCTAAGGTGATACTGGGGCCATGGTCTCTTCTCCTTTGACTTTGGTCCACTGCCATGTTCTCCCATCATGATGTACTGTGTTGTCACTGACCCAAAAGCAATAAGCCAGACAACCATGGACTGAAACCTCTGAAATTGTGAACCAAAAAAAGTTATCTTTTTAAGTTGCTTATCTAAGATGTAAATATATATGTGTGTGTGTGTGTGTGTGTGTGTGTATTTTTTAACATGGACTGCAAGCTGGTTAACAAAACAATGTTTGGGTTTCCTTCTGGAAGATCACTTTGATAGTGGCAATAAAAAGGCCAATCATTCTAAATCTAGAAATTATCTTTGCAAAGCAACAAATAGAAATGTGTCTTCCTGGGTATAACTTTAGTTCCTAAATTCACATGGCTTGTTTTGGTAGCCTTTAAGTCAATGTGCATTCTTACACTAAATTGAACATTGTGAAAGTCATAGATTTACCTTCTTCCATATATCTCAACATCAAACTTTGTCTGTTGTCTGTTCTTTAGTTCCTTTTCTGCAGATACATTGAAATTTTATATTTTAAAGATTTTAAAACAGTAAATCTTCTGCCTAATGAATCAGACAATTATTCCATTTGCTTCATTGGAGTGTGTGGAAGACTAGAATATGTCTTCACAAAATATGAAAGTCCCAGAGCTGAAGGTGTGCATCAGACACAGGAGAGCTCTCTCTGTTCCTTATATTTGACTAACAGCAAATCTTAGATTTTCAAAGATAAAAGTTGTCTTGTCCCCTAAGCCTCACCTAGGAGAACAGAGGTCATCTCCCAAAGAAAGCTGTTTGTAGACCATTTTCAGCCTTGAGATGATAGCAGAATTTATGCTAACCTTTATCTGCCATTTGTTGCTATTTCCCCAAGTTGCTGCTCAGAGAAACTCAAAGTCCTTTTTTATCGTCTTGTCATTTTTATAAATATTGGCTGTTCTTGGTTGAAAATCCTTTTATAACTGGAAATCACAGTCGTTTCCTTAAAAACTATGCATCATGAGGGTTTGTCACATGTTTTGTGTATATGAAATATGTATGTTGATAAACTTGTTTTCCTCTTGTTAATCTGTCTTTTGTAACATAGATATATTTTGTTTATGAAATTACAGGTGTTAGTACTTTCCCCTGTGAGTGCATTTATGACACATTGTAGCTGACTGTATGAAAACCACAATTTTGCACTTAAAAAGTAATGCATCTTTATGTACTTTTAACTCACAATATTTTTCTAATCTCAAATTGTAAAAATACTGTTTTTCTATCAAGATTTTTATGAAGCTAAGCAAAGCACTTTTAACTTCTCTTTGCATAACCAACGATTTATTATTTATATAGCCTTGCTGTACCTGTGTGAAATTAGATTGTAGAAGTACTCACTTGATCTGGGTTATTATGAGGATTAGTAAAAGAATTCATGTAACTTACATTTGGAAACCGTATTCATTGTGTTATGAAGAATTTAGTCCTTGATAACATTTTATTACTTATTTTTTAACTTTCATAAATTTGTTCAGATATATTTTCCTGTTTGACTTTCTTTAGAGCTTTCTGAAGTAGAGAAATTGAATATATGTCATAATTTGAGAATTATAAAACTGCATAATTTCTTTATTTTTAGAGTATCTGAGAAATGTAATAAAAGCAGATTCAGTAAAACAAGAGCCAAAGTGACATTACTTGATTTTCATTTTATTTATCCTGCTGTTCCCAGTAAAATACCTTGATAGGTAGGCTCTTATCTGCAGTTTCTTTGGGACAAATACTATGAACAGATTCTGCTGTCTGATTACTTGGAACATGATGCTTGTTCTTGGATATCTGGAAGCACTCCTTCAGGTTTTTCTCTTTTGGGATGTGTTTATGAGTTTGCCCCTTAAGCCAGCCCCTTTAAATATGAAGTAAGATAATATACGACTAATTTATTCTCTTTTTTGGCCCATAGCTTCTTATGGTGCATCTGAAAAACATGCATGTTTTCTGTTCCAGAAACCCTGAGGAAACAAAAACTTATTACATTACTGTGAGAGAAGCTGACTTATGACAATCCGTCATCCCCCTTTGTCAGTCACTTTTGTGTCTGACCGTTAGCTGAGGAGCTTCCCTACCTATGTAGTCCCCACCCTAACACACAACACTGCCATAACCCCAAAGGCAATGGAGCCAACCAGTTATTCACAGGAATCCTCAAAACCGCGACCTAACTCCAATCATTTTATCTTCATTAATTGTTTAACACATATATTCCAGCAACAGAAAACTGACTAATCTACCCTAAGATTTTTTTCTTTATTTGAACTGAGCAGTATTGAAGAGGAGGAAAGTTCATTTGCCCTACATATACTACATTTGAAAAGACTAATGTTTTGTGTATGAGAAGAAAAATAGAAATGTTTTCTCATTAAATTTTTCATTCGTAGGTAGATCTGAAAAACAAAATTCTCACTATAGAAAAGACTTAAGAATTTTATAGTCCTTTCACAATTATAAAATCCCTGTGTAACAGACCTTCAATTCCAAATAATAAAATGTGGCAACTGCTCTCATTCGATGTTCCCGATAGTCATTCTTGTATCGTTCATGCCACTGCTCACAGGAGAAGAAGGTTATACAGTCAATGAGCTCTGGTGCCTTGTGTGCTCCAAATGTGAAGCTAGCTGTGCTTTGAGGCACATCCACCAGGGTTCCAATTAGGCTGAGCTTGGATGTAGGAGATAGTTCAAAAGGCAGGGAAAAAAAATCAGTACATTTAAGAAAGTGTTGGAAACTGGAAGAGAGCTCTTAAATTTTGCCACCCATAATACATTTTCACAAGTGAAAATGCAAACTTGGAGACTCTTTGTGTTTTTAAATTTAAAAAAATACTAACAGATATTGACTTTATTTTTCTTTCCCTGTGCACATCAATAGAAGTGGATAATAAGGTGTCTGAAAGAGGGTGAATAATAGGACTATCAACCTCTGTACTAGGTCTGAGCTTAAACTTTGCCTATACACACAAACCAAACAGGACACTTATGCTCTGTGAAACTTACTTACCTTATTTACAGGGCAGGTAAAATGCAATAGATTCAGTAGGTTATGATTGAAATGATGTAGGAAAAATGTAAATTCTTGGAATATTGTAAATATTTATTATTGTAGCTGTTATTATAATCAGCATTATTTTAGAAGTTTACCAAGGCTGATTTTCTGAATTATGTTGGTTATTTGCCTGCCTATCATCTTCAATATTGATGATAGTTAATATTCAGCTCTAAATTACAATCATTTAGAAGAAATGTTTAAGGACTACAATTATTAGTAAGCAGTTGTTTGAAAACAACTAAAACCAATCAAAAAAAGTTTTGTTTGATTTTATTGTGTGTGATGGTATGGACAGCTCTTTTGAAGAAAATAAGAGACATTATGGTAGCCATTGTTGATTTCCTGTTATCTTGTTTTGAAGTCCTGTGTTGCTGGTATTGTTTTGTTCTGATTTGCTTTGTTCTGTTTTGTTTTGTTCTCTTTAAAATAAAAGAGAATTAAAAGAAGCAGGTTTTTTTTGGGGGGGGGGGTTACCAGGGGTTGAACTCACAACCTCATACTTGCCAGACAGGTGGTTATGCCGCTGAGCTGAATCCCTGGCCCTGCAGCAATTTTTTGGATGATTGCTTTTGCTATGAAATGCTTATAGATCACTGAGTAATAATTTAAATAACTTATTGGCAAATAGTAAGAATAGGAAGAATAGTTCTATTAGAAGTGATAAAGTCTTAAAGAGTGTAAATTTAGCAAATTACTTGATATTTTGAAGTTAAAAACAATTGTTCCCTGAACTAGTACCATTGTTTTTAATGTGAGGGGACCCCACTCCTATTTTCCTGATACTTTAGAAAATTTAGGGACATGAACTAAAAGATTATGACCCACATGCTGTGCTGTTGATTTCCATCCCTAAAACAGTAGCTTCACTGAAATAGAGCAAATCTAAAGTCTTACAATTAGCCCTACTCTTCATTAAAAACTTATTTAATTAGATCCCTCACATTTCTCATTATTCAAATGTTTTTGACATTGAGTAATACTGTTCTAAGAAAAATTTGTTAAGGGGGCTGGGGATTTAGCTCAGCAGCTCAAGTGCTTGCCTGGTAAGTGTGAGGTTGTGAGTTCAATCCCCAGTACCAAAAAAGAAAAAAAGAAAAATTTGTTAATATACTTTAAAATAGTAATTGTAATATATTGGAAACAGAAACAAAAATCATGAACCCTTTTTGACTCAGATAGGCATTTTTAACTGGTCTATAGCCAAATGTACTCATGATTTATAATCATATTCAGCACTAAAAATAAATAATTTTCTGATAGCACGGTGAGTTCAACAGGAGAATAAAATCAAATATTTATGGTCCAAATTTTGATCATGAAGCACTTGTACTTAACCTTATTGGAAGCAATCATGAAATAATTATAAATAGAAGAAATATTTTAAATCATTTGGCTGCACTTATCTGTTCATCATAAAACACTGAGTAGATTTGCTCCTTTAGACAAATTCTTTTAATATGGGAAAGAAATACAGAGTGCTAGAATTACACCCATAACACATGAATTCAGGTTTTTTTTTAGGTAGTAGTTTAATTGAGTATTATTTGCCCAATAGATGCAGTTGAAGTGTATCCATTTTCCTACAAATGATTCAAGTTTACCCCTTTTTCTAACCAGTAGTATTCCATTGTGTATAGACACCACATTATTTTGTAAGAAAATGGATGTACCTAGAGACCATAATGTTAAATGAAGCAACTCAGACACACAAGGCTAAATATTGCATGGCATCTCTAGTACAAAAAACTCAGTATGCATAAAGTATGAAGTATAAAACAGTTAATAGAAAAAAAGAGGAAAAGATATAGTCAAGTACAGACAGTATGTCTTAAAGTGTACCTTAGTACAATTGTCTTACTTTTTTGTATGTTCTTTGGCCTATTAGTTTGGCTTTCAAACTGTATGTATGATGATTAATGGTATAAAGTCTTATAAGTAAACAAATCCGATTCTGGAAAAATAAAAGGGAGTGAGGGGAGGGGGCAAAAGAAGGGAACTGAAATACGTTATGTGCATGTACCAATCTCCTACAGTGAATGTAATCAGGATATCAGTATGTACAGAAATATATACTAATGAAAATCAAAAAGAAAGAAAGAAAGAGAAAAGAAAAGAAATTTAAGCAGTTCAAAAACAAACACTTTAATGGTTTTTCAAAAATTATTCCATATAATCTAGATGAGATGGTGGGTTGAGAGTTAACTCTGGGAAAAGTTTAGTAAGTAAAACTTTAGTGATGGATTCTATGCTCCTAAAAATGTCTCTCATATTGACTGGTGACATTAACAGAGTAGAGGTTATACTGTATGTGAATTATTCAGGAAAGCACCAAGGATGCAAATCTGTGTCAAACTGAATTGTCCACTTTCAACGTATGTTCAGTTTAAGGTACTCCAGTTAAATACCAATAATGGGAGAACACACCACCAAGTGTGGGATTGAAAAGATTGTGCTCTCTGTGAAGTATGATAAAACTGCACCCTTGATCCCCAGCAAAGAAAAGGTATAACCAAGTCTCAGGATAGAAGAGGACAAGAAGCTGAAAGAGAACTTTGGAAGAAACAAGCAGGAGGCAGAGATTTTAGTTGTTTATTCTACTTCTGGTAATCTTGTAATCTCAGAGAGAGACATGGCAGGGAGAGAGGAACTGGAAAGAAAAGTTTTTTAAATTGAGAAGGATTTGAGGGAGTATAAAACCCTAGGATTTGCTTTCTTGCTAGAGTTTAAAGACAAAAATCTTGTAGACGTGTCTAGCAACTCTGCCATAAAGCGAAGGACAGACAATTGGAACTATAATTCTCCTAGAAGTTTCCCGTGAGCTTGAGAAGGTCATGGATTAGACATGAAAGTTTCTCTGTGCCTACTGAGGATGTAGGCAGAAATGAAAGCTGGAACAAATCAGTTGTCAACATTCAGTGTGAGCACAACTGAAATATGAAAGTGATAATATTTTGATAGTTTGGAGATGTCTAAGTTATGGCTATGGAAATAATGGCCATGAATCAGAAGCAGTATCAGATACTAAGAAAAAGACTATGTATTACTGGCCAAAGGTTCCAGTGGAAAATAAACACAAATTCATGAGATTTACAGTCACTCCCACATTCACGCATAAATGAAAGTTTGCAAGTCTCATTTTATTTGGGGGTGGAGAAGGAGAAAATTTTTAAATTGAGCAATTTTTAAATAATTCCATGAAACTTGATTATTTATAATTCTAATGGCTCATATTCATGTATACATATTCTCTTAAATTTTTGTTCTTGGGGTGGTTTTCACATAGAGAAAGACAGAAACATTCCTAAATTCTGAGGCCAACTGAAACAGAAAATGCATGTCTGTCACTAATATTTTGACCCTAGAGTGTATTGGAGAAAAGATTAGGAAAATATGCAAATGAATAAAACAAGCAAAAACATCTCTATAGGTAGAAATACTAAAATAATAATTTTTAAAACTGTATTTGTACTAAGATGCATATTACAACACTTACATTGCACAGTTGTCTGTATCTTTCCTTGCCATGTTTATAGTTTCAGTTATGTGAAAGTATATTTGAAACTATATCTTAAAATTTTATTTCTTTATAATAAGGAAGTGAGTTGAGAAAATAATATTTCCATTTTACAAAAACTAGCCTTAGTACAATTGGGAAGGAAATGAGCAAATGAAGTGAAAAAGTTTGAGAAATATATTCTTATCTCAAATTTCCATTGCAGTTATGATTTTGAAAATAATAGTATTTCATAATAAGCCCTGCTTTTAATTTCTGCGTTTTTAT
The DNA here is from genome assembly GCA_004363535.1 of Dasyprocta punctata. Lineage (NCBI taxonomy): Eukaryota > Metazoa > Chordata > Mammalia > Rodentia > Dasyproctidae > Dasyprocta > Dasyprocta punctata. Next base: position 49,464 of record RJWM01006292.1, on the reverse strand, counting down.
GTATATTCCAAACTATGTATGTTCATATATATTGTTCTCCATTTATCTGTCTCTATGCATATATAAGTATATGAATTTTAAAGCCTATATCATAATGTGTTATGCATAATTGCAGTATAAATCAATTATAATTGCATGTAAATTTTGCCTTAACATGTTTTGGTTCCAATACCTATTCACTATTCTTTTTAGGCCTTATGTTTCATTATATCAACTACATCAAAGTCTAATATTTATTGATAGGATAAAATTAATAGTGTTTCAATGCCTATACCAGAATTTGAATTCTGTGGTAATATTTGTTAGAGATGAGAAGTTACTCTTTATGAGGCCTTTTATGCTAGATTTTTTTCACATGACTCTAGATTAGTTCCCTTGAAATGCACATCTCTTACATTGGGCCATTTTTCAGTTTATGAAGCTTTAAAGTAGCTTAATTTTGTCTTAAATCATTCTACCATTTGAGCTTCACTCCTAATTTCTCACATTCTATCCATTTGTGTGTAGCCCTTTCAGTGTAATAAGTCCTTGGGAAATTCACACTCATATGCCTTATTTTTCATATTTCTCTCACTTTAAAATTTTCTAAAATTTATTATTTTAACATATGGCTAAATTGAGGACCAAAACTGTTGAAATGTTGGTAATGGTTAAAAATAAAGAGAATACTATATCCAAATTTCTTATGTTTGTTCCATGTATAAAAAGTTATTGAAAACAGTGTATCTTTCTAACTTCTGCAAGTTTATGGCATTCTTAGAAAATTCAAATAATCAAAATGTGTCCTTAAACTCATTTATCACTGTTTATGGTATTTTTTTCCTGCTAGATTTTTCCCTTCCTTTCAGGTGCCTGAACAAGGGTGGTACTTTGATTATCACTGTTACATACTTAATATGATTTAAATTTTAATTATATGTGTTCTTTTATTTTTTGAGATCTGAGTAGATTTTTCCAGGAATAGAAGTCTCTGTGATCAGAATGTGACCAATTACATACTTAAAAACTCATCAAAACTGTAAAGAAATAGAGACTAGAGAGTGAGTTGGTTGTTATCATGGGATATAAGAGAAGTAGAGCAAATAAGTCTTGATTTTCTATCAGTGGTGTCATGCTCTGATGTCATTCCCTAGAGATAGCCAGTTTTGACTGAATTCTCCTCTGTGTAGAGCACTTGCCTTTCTGCTTTTATTAAGAGCACACAAAGGGCAGAAGCTATTTCAGTCATTTTGTGCTTGGTTCATACTAAGTGTTCCATAAATATTGAGTGATGACTAAACACAGTCTTGAATTCAAGGAGGCAGAGTGATTACAAAAGGGTCACAATCTAAGAGTGGTATGATAGGTTGTTCACTTAGAGTGGAGAGAGATTTAGGTCAATGAAGGCAAAGTCCTTCATCATTTTGTTTGATGCGAACACTGACTTTAGAATTGAGTAGTAAACTGGAAGCATTGAAAGAGAATGTTGAATGTGCTTTGTATTCTGCCAAGTTGTTATGCATAGTGCTGCAGTTATAATTTACAACATTATTAAATAATGATAATAATTCCTAAGTTACAAATGAAATTAAGAGACTTACACATAATAGTGCAGGTAGAAGACTCTTTTAAAATGTGCTTATTCTTTTTCTGCAATGTGGTGTTTCCATTTGTAAATATATGCTCACATAAATAACAGGAAACCATTTTGTCTTTCCCTGGGAAAGATCTCTAACATGACTGAAACCAACAATATATTTACTTATAATTATATTCTGCTTATTATTATATGTTTCACATATTTTGCATATATATCATGTCAACTTATATAACAAAACTATGAAAGTCACACAGGACTACTTCTATCTATATATGATGAAAATGAGGTTGTAAATATTTAGGAGAATTGACATAATTTATATGCTTATAGAAGATACTGAATTCAAACTACATTGCATCCATTAATTTCTCCATGATACCAAGGTAATTACAATGATTAAAGAATAACTATCAGTGAGTCATCTCTATTAATTATACTCATCCTCAATTGATTGCCTAGAATAATCATGCACATGACTCCTGACTTTGTCTTGTAAATGTCCTGCTCATCTTCCTCAGATATATTTTCTCAGTATCAGCTCAACACCATTAAGAATACTTATTACTCATTTTTGCCTGCATAAAGATTTATGCACTTTACGCTTTACTCTCAAATGCCATGTTTTAAGTCTGAACTATTGTCAAGGTTTACAAAAGTGAGTATGTAAATCACAAACACTGTAATTTTAAGACCCAAGCTAACTGGCAGGAATGAAGGACTTAATTCACTAGAGAACTCTTCAGAAAAAAAAAATATTGGAATTGACTTGAAACATGAGTACAGTCTAATTTACTTGCAGTTGTTTCCTATATGCAAATATTAATCTTGAGGTCACAGGCACAGAAATGTTTACTTTTATAGAAAAGAAAAAGTGAAATACAGTAAACTGTTAGAGTGGAAATATTCATATCTACACATTTATATTGACAACCTACTATGTGTCAAACTATGGTGGTAGATAATGAGCTAAACTTCATGGTATGATTAGAACTTCAAATATATTGAAAACAGATATATTAATATTTTAAATAATTAAACTGGATCCCATTAAAGTTTTATAACTTTCTGAAGGCTTTCTAGATAGCATACTTAGGACCTACTTTAAACCTAGGCTTTCTTATTTTTAAGGCTGTTTTCATGCTGCTTCATAATATTTTATCATGTAATAGAGCCATAATAAGTTGTTTTGTCCTATCCCCCAACAATTTGGGACAATTTTTGAATACTTCTATCACCAGCTTTTCTTTATTAAAAGCTCTTATGTGTTCTTTTCTTTGTTTTGTAAAAGCTAATACACCTGAGTGTAGAAAGATCTCTTTTCCTTTGTACTTTTTGTCATGAACGGTTCTGTGATATTTCATAAGACTGCATTCTTATAAAACTAAATTATACTGAATGGGGAAAACAAATTTATTTTGTCTCTTGCAGAAGAATATACTGTAAATACTGATGAAATTACCATACCTGTCAACTGGTTGCTGAATAAATATGTGAAATATTCTTGCCATTTTCTCTCTGAAAGTAGCATTTCAGAGATTTATGGTTGAATATATGACTAATAAGAAACCACCAAATAAAAACACCTGAGTTAGTAATTTAAGAAAATATTCAAAGAGAAATTAAAGTCATTGAAGCTTCACAATTAATGTAGTCATGGCTGGATAATTTTAAAGTAGAGAACATGCACACATTTTATTATTTTACTTGAGGTGAGCCAGAGGATATGATACCAAGTAATCTCTGTACCAGAGTAATGGGGGTTTCTGGGGGAAAGAAATATTTCACACCTCAGTTGCTTTTTGCAAATTGAAATTGCTTCTTCTTTCTTCAGAGAATTCTTGTCCCAAATGTTTATTCGCCTAAATGGTTTTATGTCTTGGTTTTAAGTTCACTTTCCTACAGAGAAATTAAATTTCAGCAAATTATTTTCTTAATTTTATTACTTTAATATGTAAAACAATTCTGAAAGCAAACCAGTATCAAAGAAAGTTTATTTTGTCTTTTTTTCTCTTTTTTTGGGATGAACTGCAATGAGTATCCATTTACCTGCTCACAAGACCCTCTGTAGTTGTTTGAATAATTCATTTAGTATTTTTGCTTCCATTCTTTAGGAAATAGTAGTAATGAACTTGTTGTACTTAATAGTACTTTATATAGTTAATCAGTAATATTACCATAGAAGCTAAAATCAAATTTCAAGTAGTAAAAAAATTCTTATACAATATTTTTTCCATCGTATCTTGCATATATTCTGAACTTGAAATCTGAGGTATAGTGAATAGAAAGAATAATGAGAGAATAATAAGCATTCCTTATTATAGCTACAGACCATTTTAAATAAAAATGAAGGAATTTGGCCTTCTGATACTCATTTCAAAATCAAGTATGTGGCCAGCAAGCCATTTCCTTGGGCTATCTTTTTACCAGTGGGGAGGGCAAAGAAGATAGGAACAATAGAGAGACAGCTATGTGTTAATTAATTAGTGGTGCTGTAAAAGGTGCTTACTTTATTCAAAATCATTTTGCTAAATGCTTCCCAATCTGGGCATTATCCCAAACTTCTTCATGAAGTAGTAGTAACTGAGTATAAGATTCTAGCAATAACAAAACATAACAAAACCTCCTTTTCAATGTTTTTTACATGCAGAACTTTTAAACTTCTAATGCTTGGACTCCAACTCTCCCAGTATCATTTTTTGGTCAAATCTTTGTTAAGAGCCATCTCCAAATATTGGTTCTGTCTTCCACTCTATGATCATTTGAGGTGAGGTAATGACTAGTTTAATAAAGATAATTATTTGACAATATTCTATTATCAGAGAGCATCTGTCTAATGTAATACTAACATTTAGTGTTAAATTCTAGCAACAAATGTTTCTTAGGTGGAAGTATCCTTGCTTCTCACAAACACAGTATAGACAACTGAGGATTTTGTATAAGCAGTCTTGCATTTTTAAAACATTAATGTATTAAAGAACAACGTAAATAACAGCAGATTATTGGGCAAATGCCAAATTAATATCTTGTTAAGTTTTCCACTTCTTTGAGATATTTTCTGCTGACATATTCTTTTTAGGCTATCCTCTACAGTTCACACAATTGATGTTGTCCTCTTTAATGCCCTATTAGACCTCCTTTTATTACCTTAGGTGTCTTCCTACCCCCAAGCTTATGGTCTGGTTACTGCCATATTCCAGGGCAATGAAAACAGGCTTGTTGAACTGACAGATGTTGTCATGGTGTTATACAGTTAGGTCTATGAGGGTCAAAGTAGGAAAGCAGGGTGAGGTGAGATTTAGTGACTGGTAAGAAATGGTTATCATAAAAATCACAACTCTGCCTTTATGAGTGATAGTCAGGTTCAGGTAATTCAACATCAGTTAGATTTCAGAAAAGAAAAGAGTATGAAAGCAAGAACTTCAGAAGACAAAAGAGTATTTTTTGTATCATTTTCATAACTTGTGTTTGCATCCTTTATGGAATTCATTACATTTCAGTGTATTTGCTGAATGCCTTACCTGTTTCCTATAAGAAACAATGAATTTCTTGAGATTATTCATGGTCTATATCTTTGATCTTTCCCTAGTACTTACACTATTATTAATTAAATACATATTTGGCCCATGGTTACAAGGAAATTGTTATTTTATATGTGTTTCTCTGCTGTAAAAGGTCTTCTACTTCATACTCTTAAGGATCATTCTTTTTCTACTTGGAGACTTAACTTACATCCTACATGTTCATAGTTAAAATACCAAAAGTCCTACTGCTCATGTCTTGAGGGTAAGAGGTTCCAGAGAAAGAGAGGATTCCAGTCACATGTATTACTAAATTTAAACCAGAGAAGGGGATTGTGCTGAGCCTTGCTTTCCAGTTCTTTCAGCAGCCTTATGGTTAGGTAATATCTTGTATTAAATAAATTTATGCTTAAAATAGAGTGCAGAATTGCAAACAGGAGCACTTACTATGGTCTCTTGGCATTGGTCTCATGAGTAAATATTATGAACTGCCAATGTGACACTTCCATGTTTTCCTACTGCATTCTTTTCTATAGTAACAGTTACTCTTTTGAACCTCAATTTTATTCACCTAGAACGAAGTCACTCATATTATTAAAGTAGAAATTTTGTTCACTTGAATAAACCCTTTGAACTTCAGATTAGGACAATTTTTGTATTTCTAGCAACAGATACTGTATGCAAAATAGTTCATACCTGTAAAGAAAATATGATGAGTCCTTTCAAATCTTAAATTAAGAATATGACTTTCTTATGCAATTTGAAAGTGTTATTCTGAGAGAGAATTAAATTGTGGGGAAAGGAAAACTCAGGCTCAGCTTTTAAAACTATTCGAATGACAGTGTTTTTAATATTATAGTATATTGTTTGGTTACCATTCTTTCCATATTTGTGAGGGTGAAATGAAGTCATGAGAGTTTATATGAAGGAAAGGAGTCACAAAGTAATGATCAAGGCAACTGTATTAATCAGTGTTTACTAGAGAAACAGATGTAACACAAGATATGCAAATATACAAGAATTTACAAGACTGTTTTACAATAGCTCCCTACAGAATTGGATAAGAAATAGTGCAGAGGGTCTGTCTGCATATTCAAGACCAAAGGATTCAGTGGAAGGTCTGGAACTCTCTACAGTGTCCCATCTGAGTCTGTATCAGGAGGATGATGGGTGTCTTGGTACTTTTTTCTTGTTGCTGAGACAACATACCTGATGCCCATAATTAGGGAAGGGAAGGTTTATTTAGTTTACAGTTTTTTGCAGGTTTCAGTCAATACTCAGCAGGCTCAAAGGCAGGGTGGCATGGTTGAGGGGCAACTGTTCATGGTAGCTACAAGCAGCAAGAGTGAAAGGGCAAAAGAGAAAAAAGCACACCTCTTTCCCACCCTTACATTGTATGCCAGCTCCCTGCCCCTGGGCAGGTGCAGTACTCACACCACCAATCCCAGTGCTAGACAATGCACCAATCAGAAACACTAGATTCAGCCATCGCCATGACTGTATAAGGCTTTGGGGGCCACCTAGACACAAACCATAACAATGGGACTACACTGGAAGGCTAAAGAGTCTGTGCTAGAAGACAGGAAATGATTTCCAAGGTGAGGAGAGGACAGGAGCTCCTCCAAAGAAACAGAGGCCAATCTGATCTGTCCTTCTTCATGTCTCCATGATACCATCCAGCTGACAAACTGACCTACAGCAGGTCTTCCACACCCTAGGCTGTGGAATTGCTGAGCCAATTTAGTTAATTAAACTTGTCTTACTCAAGTTGACAAAGTCAACCAACCATCACAGCAACTTTTTAATATTGAATATTTAAGAAATTGAATAATGAGAAACAGACAAAATATTGTTCCCTAATAAAACTTGAATTCTGATTTTCATAATTTTTATACAATTGGGTTTATTTGGCTACCTCCTTGAAATTGTAAAACTTCATACAAAGATTAAATTTTGAATATATGGTTGAATATTTCCCAACATGTTTCATTGAGGTACAGTCTTGGATGAAGACAACTGTACTACACTCACAAATTTTTTTCTCTCTTTGTGCTGTTTATATGAGGTAAGAGCTATGTCATTTATGTAAGACCCATAGTAGTAGGAACAAGATTCATACTTAGTATAGTTCATCTAGTTGTACACTTCCTAATCAGTTCAAGATTGTCAGATCCAGAATTATTCTTAGAATATAGGCTTGTAATTAAATAAATAAAATATAGACATGTGTTTTCTTTTTTCCTTTCTTTCTTTCTTTTTTTTTTTTTTACTGTTTGGGGATTTGGAGAGCAAAGACTCTGAAAACATACTTTGCTTAATTACCATGTAAAATGCTACATTCATATTCAACTTTACAGAGTAAAAAGAGGGATCATGCTCTTCTCATTAGATTGTAACCTCATTAAGGCCTGGCATCTTGTAACATTCAAGTGTTTTCATTAGTGCTGAGTAGTATATCTGGCACACAGTAGGAGGTAAATTAACACCAAAAGAATGGATCTTTGTACCTGTGAAAACTGAACATGGAAATAGTTACAAATTGACTTGCTTATCACATCAAGTTAAGGTTAAGTAAGCAATGTGAAGAGTAACACAAGGGGAAGTTTGATTTTCTAGAAGTATGATAGCCATATCATAGTTTGGGGGGAAAGTTTACTGAATTTCTTTCCCAAATATTACAGAAACTAGATAGGCAGAGGTAAAACTGTGGATTTGTTTTGTTTTGTTTCATTTTAGTAGTGGGGATGGAATCTAGGGCCTTTGCACTGAGGTACATGCCCAGTCTTCTTAAATTTTTTATTTATTATTTTTAAATTTTGAGACAGGGTTTCACTAAGTTGCCCAGGCTGGAGCTGAATTTCTGATTCTTCTGCCTCTGCTTTCCAGGAGGATGAAATTACAGGAATATATCACAATACTTGGCTGAGCTGTGGTGTTTTATAGAACAGTTCTTTATTTTGCTTTGACATAAGGCTAGCAGGTATTTCTGGCTATTATTGCACAAGTCTGGTTATCTGGGTTTCTCAAAGATTCTGTAAGTTATCTAATACATTTCATAGATAGTTTTCTGCTTAATTAACTGACTGGATTCTGTGCAAATGTGAACACTAATCATTAATGTGAAAGAATGCAATAATGTGATCACAACAAATCTCTAGGTCACCCTAAATTATGATTTGTTTTACTCTTAATTGGAGGATGTGGAAGGTGATAGATACGTATTTGAATGAATGTGATTGATTTTTGTATAAATTCTATGTCAAACAGGTTTTACTTGTTTAGTGCATATAGGTATCATTATATTCAACATATTCAAATCAGAGTTTAAATATTAATGGCAAATGTTGTTGTGAGTTTATAACATTTATTAAGCAATTTCACAATAATCTAAAGAAGTAGGTATTGCCTATGACATTTATGTTGTTCTGAGAAACTTTGAAACTAAAACTGAGTGTCCCAATTTTAATCCATGCTATGTCTGAAGATTATTGTTAGCAAGGTTCCTTAGGCCATGGTTGGCCTTGAGTATGTGACAGCCATGTTACACTGTCATCTCCTTTTGTTTGTACTTTTAAGAATCAGAAATCATGTGTGGATGTTTCAGCCTAACTGACTGGTAGCTCCTGTAAGTTGATTAAATTATTAGCTGGATATATTTCAAGTCATTACCTCTAATATTTGGAGACTGTGTAGTACTAGACATTACAAAATTTATTTAGTTTAGTTTAGGAACAGAAATAAAATGCCCCATTTCTCAGGATTATATTTCCTAAAAGTTAAAGATAAACTATCTAATTGCTTTCATTTAGACCATATTATTTTAAGCATAAGAAAAAACGATTTTAAAATCTTGTTTTTCAGAGTCTCAGAAAAACATTTAATTCATTTCTAACAGTGAATTTAAAGAGCGATGATATGACATAAAATCTCCATTAAATAGATTTACATTCCAAGTTGCTACTAAATCCTGATTATACAAGCATGCTAGTAGAATTCTGTACTTTCCTGTGTGTTATGGTATTCCATGGTAATTTGACAAGAGATTTTTCTAAATTCTAAGTTCTAACTTTTCAAAATGTTTCTGCAACTTGCAAATATATTGCATAACAAGTAAAATGTAGTAAATTAGATAAGTAGGAAGATGTCATATTCTACTAACACTTATTGGTCTTATATTTATTAACAAATCACAAGATATTTCTCTGACTAGTTGAAATAATATTTAAAAAGCATACCAGGGGTTACTCTTTATTTCTCAGGACTTAACATAGAAACTTGCAGGTTGAATTTGACTCTGGCATGTCCTTATCCTAGAAAAAAATACATTTGGTGATACAGAAGTTGTATGTCTAAATTTCTAGCTAATATTTACAAATAACTGGTTTCCCAAGATTAGTAAGGAACTCTTAGAGTACATTAATATTCTTATTAAGATGTCATGATTTATTGAAATGGCAATTTCACAAATGATAATCCTTAGTTTTTACAGAACTCGTGCTATCTGTACAGTAACTAATTGCATCCACAAGAATGTGTAATATTTCACTTGATTATAAAGTATTTAAAAATAAAATTACTTCTGGGAAACTATGTGGAAAAATAAGTTATATGTTAGTAAAATTCCGTAAGTCAGTCATCCTGAAGAGGCATCATGTTTAAAATCCTTTGAAAAAGAATCTACATGGTTGACATTGAATTTATTATTTATGTGAGTTTAATAGCTTTTCTATTGACATGTTGACACTTAGTGGATAACACAAGAATCATGTTACTCATAGTACTCATAAGTGATGTAGGAGGCATGGTGTAAGCATAGATATTCTGATTGAATTGAGCTATCAGTTGGCTATTTCAGAGCACTGAGATGAAAGTTGATGGCGAATTGCAAATTTTCTTTCTGAAATGTTTCATTATATTTCAATTTTTTTTATTTTAAAGATAGTAAAATCCAATAAAACATAACAGAACAAAGTCAATCAAAACAAAGCAGTAGAATTGGTACAGATCTTCAAAGAAAGATACTATGAAAGCAATAGCTACTATAGTGTATCTTGTTATTTTCAGAATAGTTGACCATTCCAACAGGTATAGTAAAATTAAACCAAATACAAAACACAATAAAACCAATAAAAACAGAATATAAAATAAAGCAAAATAAAAATCAGAATAAAGCAAAACAATGAGAACAATACTGGGCCTCGAAGACAAGACAAAAGAGAATCCCCCATATTTACTACATTGTCTACTGTCATCTTCCAAAGAGGTGCTCAGGCTGCTGGCTCCAGGCCTGCAAAATCCATGAAACAATACTAGCATTTAGTTACTTTATGTACCTTAGTTGCTATCAATTTAGCCAGACCTCCGATCCAGCAGGTTGCTTTATGGGGAGCAGGGGGCAGTGTTTGTCCTTGATTCTTAGCCCACACACTGGTAGGCATACGGGAGTTGCGTGTTTCTCTTCCTGGAGTCCGCACCGGTCATGCAGGCCCCCAGAAGGCAGACTAGTCTTCTGGTTGGAGTCACTCTGACCCAGCAGGGCGGGTTCTCGAGTGTCATATCTTTTTCTCTTCCTGGAGTCCACGCTGGTCGCGCAGGCCCCCGGAAGGCAGACTAGTTGTCTTCTGGTTGGAGCTGCTCGAACCTATATTTCAATTTTAAAGGGTTAAATATAAAGGCTTATACCAGAGAAATTACTGCTCCCTAATGACTATCGTAGAATTATTTCAAAGATATTGCTGCCATTCTGTTGGCCATTTTATTGTAAAGAAATCTTTGTCATTCTCTTTTATCAAGATATATAATGTGCATTGAATTGATTCTTTAGGAAAGAACAAACAAAAGCAAACATTGTTAATTGACTCACCACATGACTAATGTATGAGGCTCTGGGGTACAGGGATGGCAATGTGGTTTGTTTCTTGCTTCTTCCTCAGTTAGTTATACAGAAAAAACAAGAAAAATTGAATTGAGTATCTATCTCTTAGATAGATGGACTGGGATCAGAACACTGTTAATGTTTTCGGGACCATGATAAATACTGAACTCCTCTGTTCACCTCTTCTCTCTTCATCTCATTACATACCTAAAATGTATCTGTTATGGTTTAAATCAAGAATGACTCCCACACTGTCATGTGTACAGAGTCAGGGCTTTTGGAAGGTGATCATGTGGGCACTATAACCAAAAGTGCTATTAGGAGGTGAGGCCTGGTAGGGAGACAGGTCACTAGAGGCATGACCTGGGAGGGTGCAGCTTCTTCCTCTGGTCCTCTTTGCTTTTTGCTTCCTGGCTGCCATGGTGTGAGCAGCTTTTCCTCTGGCACACCCCTGTTATGCTGATTCTGCCTTGGAGCCAGCTAATCACAGCCTGTACTCATGAGCCTAAATAAGCCTCTCCTTTAGGTTGGAAGTGTCAGATATTGTATTGTAGTGAGGAAAAAGGTGACTAAGAGAGCATCTATCTTCCTACCTGTTTCATTGATTACTAACAATTGAATGTGTATTTGGTTCTTTTGTTAGATCCCATGTCCTTGTGACTATGTGGGTGTCGCTGGTAAAAGTAACATGTTTATTCTGTTAGGCATCTTTGTCTGTACTTTCATAAATGTATTAGGTACTGAAGAGCTAATGTGATGTGGGAGGCCACTGGCTGTGAGATGAAAATGGATGTTTCTGGAAGAATTATTGTGAAGAGAATAGATGAGAAGAAATGCTCTAAAGGACAAGGAAATAATTCACAACTCTGCCTAAGGCTGTATAGCAGGAAAATGTGTGTTTACAATACAGTAATGACAAGGACATCCTACCTGACACTGCTTTTCCAAAAAGTATTTAGACTTAGTTAATAAAACTATGAGAATTACAAAAATAAAAAGATACAGAAAAGAATCACATTAAATGGATATTTTAAAAATTTCATTTCATTATTAGTTATCAGAGGAATTTAAAAAGACATAAAATAGAATTAAGATAGAAAATAAAATGCAACAATAAAAAGAAAACTTTCTAAGCAGTCAGGTATTTTATTTAATCCTTGTTTCTCCTTATAGTACTCATGTATCCTTTTAAAACTTAAGACAACAGTGAAAAATCACAAAAAGAATCAATATAGTAAAACACTTTTGGCTCCTTGAGGCATTTTTAAGAAAAAAAAAAACTTTCAATTCATTGATACACCCTGAAAGAAAATGATCTACATCCTTAGCTTCTATACTTGTGCTAACTTTTAATGAATTCATTGTAAATCCATAAGGTTGCCAGGCCCAATTATATTTGTTGAATGCTAGTTAGATAATTCATTACTATTCACCTATACTTTTCTTCCTCAACTCCTAAATCCTTTCTTGCCTCTGAATATACTCTTCCTGGTTTCATTAACATCCAACTTTTAGAGGTTTTGCAGTTGCTTCTCTGAGATATTCCTTTGGGTGTGGGGAACATGTGTTCAAAGAGTAATGTTCAGTATGCAGCTTCCAGTTTATCATACAGGATGGATTGTATCAATTAAGACAACAAAAACAGCATATTATTGAAAAAAAAAGTGAGTTACTTAATAGAGAAATATCTGTAATAAAACAAAATTTCTTGTGCATCCAGGCTGATTAATAGAAAAAACTTAAAGGAACCAAATTAAACTGATGGACTGGTAGACAAACAAGCATCCTACCCTTCAGATAAAGCAATTATCCTTAAATATGACAAAGATCTGTTGTAACATAGGACATCTTAACTGTCTTTTTAACAAGTGTAATCTAACTTTATTCTTTTAGTCACTATTTATATGTTCTTTCCTATAATAATTGCTTTAAAATAAAAATATGAACATGTTTATAGTACACAGTAAAAATGCTACATTTCTATGTTTTTAATATTATGGAAATACTCCCTGTAAGTTTTAACTCTAGATATAAAATTATATCCTATTTATTCTTAAAGTAGAAAAATAGATAGAAATCATATTTACTAATGACTCTCAAAAATTAGTAAGTAGAGGAGACGAACTGGATGGCGGAACAGTAAGCAGCAGAGTTAACAGCCTCCCTGAGAGATACCATCCAGATGCTGGAATATAGCAACATGGGGAAGACAAGAAGGAAGGAAGTGGGCCCTCTGGACCCAGGAAGAATCTAAAGTGAGAACTGAAGACCACAGAAAGAGTAAAAAGAAACACTTAAACAAAGAAGGTAGTAGCTGGCAGTGCCTCTGCCCAGAGCTGGACCCACTGTGTGGAACCTGGGGATGCATGATCAAGGTGCTACAGCAGTGTCGAACCCAGAGGCCTCTGTCAAGAGGGGCAGCATTGGAGGAGAGTGGCAGTGGATGGGGGAGCAGACCTGGAGAACTGAACTGGCTGATGGTGAGTGTGCAGAGGTCTTCACCCTCCCACAAGAGAAAGAGATTGGCTGGGAGACATCTTGAAGTTGGGCTGGGGACTCCTAGCTAGGCACAGACCCATGGAGGTTGCTCAGGCTGAGCTCTGCCCCCTACACATATCCTGGGAGCCACCTTGGAGGGTCCCTGCAGGTGACTGGCTTGGTCTGGAGATGGTGGCTCCATGCATGCTCCAGGGGTGGTGGTGGAGAGTCCATGGGTGACTGACCAAGGTTCATGGGTGATGACCCCGCCCCTGCCACACTGTACCAGCCATCAGGGAGCCAAGGCGGGCTGGGAAAGGCAGTGGATAGCGCTGTAACAGCACCCCCAATGGCAAACATCAGATATCCATAATCAGCACTGGCTAGAAGAACCAGTCTCACTTCAGAGAAATTATGACCAATGTGAGGTGTGCCTGGGTCCCCAGTATCCATTTGCCCAGAAGAACCCAGGAATATGTCAAGAAAAAGACGCAAAAGGCAGTCTCTGGCCTCCATTCCAAACAGAGCAAGTCCAGAAGATGCAAATGCAGAAGAGATCAGGAGTCCCACAACTGAAGTTTCTGAGGAGATGGCAACTGAAGTAAAGAAACAACTTCAAGAGGCTATAAAAGAAATTAGAGCAGAAATACTAACTCAACTAAAAGAAGAAATGAAAAACATAATAAAAGAACTGCTAGGCAACTCTAAAGGAGACATAAATGAAAAAATGGAGCATAGGAAAATGAGGGAAACCTTGAATGAAAAATACAAAAAATATTTAGAATACATGAAACAGATTCAAAGAGATAACCAGGAAATCAAAAACTCCAATGAAAATTGGCAAGACCACTTGAAAGAAACTAAAGATAGACTTTCAAACCTTGAAGACAGGTTTGCAGCTTGTGATCGTGAAAGGAAAGATCTCTTAAAAATAACAAGGAACCTGGAAGTAACAATACAATGGCTGCAAGACAACCCAAAGAAACATAACTTAAGAATAAAAGGTGTGAGTGAAAATGTAGGGTTCAGTACAAATGAAATTAAAAGCCTATTTACAGAAATAATTTTAGAAAATTTCCCAAGCATGGGAAAAGTAAGTGACTTTCAGATAAGTGAAGCATATAGAACTCCAACTAACCATAACTAAAATAAATCTACACCCAGATATATAATAATCAAGATCCCAGAAATTCAACACAAGAACAGAATATTAAAAGCTGTGAGAGAAAAGAAACAGATCACCTAAAAAGGAAAACCCATCGAATCACAACAGACTTCTCAACACAAACCATCAGGTCAAGAAGAGCTTGGAGTGAAGTATTTCAAGCCCTGAAAGAAAACAACTTCCAACCCAGATTGATGTACCCTACGAAACTATCTTTCAAAATTAACAGAGAGCCAGGAAGTTAGCTCAGTGGCTTAAGCACCTGCCTGACAGGTGCGAAGTTGTGAGTTTAATCCTTGGTACCAAAACAAAAACAACAACAACAACAACAACAACAACAAAAATTAATGGAGAAACAAGGTACTTTCATGACAAAGAACAACTGAAGGAATTTATGACCACCAAGCCAACCCTACAAAGAATACTGAAGGACATTTTAGAGAGAGATAAAGAAGACCACAGCTCCAGAAACAGTGGCAGAGGGATATTGCCGAGTGGGGCAGACAATTGAGTAGGGAGGAAAAGTGGGCAGCTAACTGCAGGAAAGTGGTGTGGTGGTGATGAGGCAGTGCATGTTGTCCTTAACCATTAATGTAGATGGCCTCAATCCACCAATGGAAAGAAACACAGGCAGAGTGGATCAGGAGATAGGATCCACCAGTATGCTTTATACAAGATACACATTAAACTTGAAAGGAGGTTCATAGACTGAAAGTCAAAGGGGACAGAACAATGCTGTATGTGACAGACAACCAGAAAGAAGTGGGGGTAGCTTGCCCATTAGCTACATAGTGGACAAGAAAGATATGGCATTTTTATCCAATGGAAAGCTACTCAGCTATAAAGAAAAATAACCTCAAGCCTCTTGCAGGTAAATGGATACAACTTGAGATCATATTCATGGATGAAATGACCCAGAGCCACATGGGTTAGCATCATGTTATCTCCCTAGTACAAAAAAAGCTAAAGAAGTTAGTGGGATTCAAAATACACAATACATATTGTAAAAATGAAAGGGGAGGAAGTGTCTAAAAAGAGTAGGTAGTGGCCACTGTTAAATCTGTCATCAGGATTTGAGTCCTGTGTTGTTTTCATTGAGCTGTTTAGTTTGGTCTTATTCTACTTTGGTTTGCCTAATTTTATTATATTTGATGGCATAGACAGCTATTTCAAAGATAACAAAACACATTATACTAGCCATTATTGATATCTGATCACCTTGTTTTGAAACCCTATATTGCTTTCATTGTTTTGTTTTGAGTGATTTTATCCTATTTTGGTTTGTTTGTATTATGACTGATGATATAGGCAACTGCTTAGACGATAACATGAGGCATTATAATAATCAGTGTTGTTTTACTATGTATTGCTTCCATTATTTTGTTTTGCATTGGTTTTATCCTGTACTTTTTTGTTTGATTGTATTGTGCCTGATGGTATGGGCAGTTATTTTGAAGATAACAAGAGGTATTATAAGGGGAAAGGAGGAAAGAAGGAAGGGAAAAGGAAGAAGACATAAATCTGTATATAGGTATACATAAGATAGTTAAAATGATGATACTACTAAATGCATTAGTTATTGAAAAAGAACAGTTAATACTCTTATGATTGGATCAGTTTTACACGTCTATATCTGTTAATCTAAACAACCCCTTTGAAGGTAGCGATATGCAATATTATAACCATTGTCAAATTCCAATCATCTCACTTTGTAAACCTATAATGTTATTGTATTGGATTTGTTGCTGTTGTTTGTTTGTCTCTTTTGCTTTGTGTTTCTCTTTCCTGTGTCCATTTTCTCTTAAATAAAAAAATTAATATGTAGTTCAAACAATAAATGATATTTAGTAAATAATGCTATATTTAAGAGCCTTATATGAATACTACATTTTTTGTAAGTGTAATTTGCATGTGGTGGGAATATACACATTTAAAGCTGACTATGTCATCTTTTTTCAAGTATTTATGATTATTTTTATGTCATTTGAAATTCACTTGACCTACTCTTCTACTGGCTCAGAAAGAAGTTTGAAAATATTTAATAAAATTTCTTGCTTTAGGCTTCTCAGGAATATGTACTAATTAGGTTTTATCTCTGGGGTAAAAAGGAGCAGGAAATGTTATAAGGAATTGCAAAATAGTACACTTTTATTATTTGAAAAGTAACCTATGTATTTGGAAATATTTGACAATGATGTTTTGACATAAAGTAGTAAAGATACCCATAAAAAATGACCCTTTGATGGCCAAACTGATTACTTTCAGTAAACCAGATTCATCATGATGCTATGTCAGAAGTGTGGATTATTCTTCTCATGTCAGTTTTTGTCTCAAAATGTTACAAGTGACTGGTTTTAAGAACTTTATATATAGCCCTTTGAGGAAAGTTACAGCCCAAAGATTTAGACTTGGAATTTAAAAGACTTAGCATTGATTTATGCAAGAGCCTTATGTGATTATCACTGACACCGAGTCAGTATTTATTAAATATAATCAATTTGATGATTTTCTGTGCATACCTCTTAATGTCTATCTATTTATCCCTTTGAATATCAAAATGGACCTTATACTAAAGGAAATTTATGCTTATTTTTTGTTTGTAAAAATGAAATTAGGTTTTAAAAATGTTTATTGCATCCCTTTTATAGGTAAAGGACTACATCAGATTTCTATTAATTTAATCAAAATATTTGTTGAAAGTCTACAAGTTGTTGTCGGCACTGTGCCTACACTGGAACCAACACAGTAATGAGACAGATTCTGAATTCATGATGCTTAAATGAAACAAAGCAATTGGAAAGTATGATAAACAATTCAAAGGAAACAGTAAAAGATGAAAAGAGAAAAATAATGAAACAGGGTCTATAAGAGAAGGTTTGCTTGTGAGGTATATTTGGCTTATGAGGTCTGAGAAACAAAAGCTTGGGGACTAACATTCTCAAGGGACAACATGTGAAAAGTGTGGTGGATTAAGTAATGATCAACTTGTAATACCCAGTTGAACTAAATCGGCATGGTGCTGAGTGTGGAAGGCACACCTGAAGGTTGTTGCCAACCTCTTAAAAGGAGAACTAGAGGAAAGATGGTGTGATGTTGATCTGGTGTGCTCTTTATCTTCCTGGAGAAGCTTGTCTCACTGGCTTTCCTGATATGAACTCAGCTGTTCTCATTATCAGAGGAGCTTGGGACCTCGCTGTTGCTGAGGATGGCTGTGGTTCTCTTCAGTGGAGCTCTTGTCTGCGCTTTGAGAGTCGCTTCTTGGTTCCAGTGCAGATCCCTGAGCCTAGTGGCACAGATCCTTCATCCCACTGGTGCAGACTTTCTAGCTTCCACCATTGACCTCTGGGCCTTCCCAGTGCAGATCCTTGATACAGACGTGCATGAGACGCTGTGGGCTCTAGCTCTCCAGCTGGACTTGTGGAGGACATTTCTATGGGCTCTAGGCCTTCACCTCGACTCGTACAGGACATTGCCTTGGGATCCAGGCCCTCAGCTGGATTCTTTAGGTCTCTATTGTATGGACTGATCTCCTTCACTCTTTTGCATTTGACTCTTTGGGTGAATATTGTAAAATAATCCTATAAATTATGTGTTCTGTATAAATCCAAAGTGCACCTCTACGTTTCTGTCAGAAACGGAGAAACTAAAGAGTGCGGTTAGGTTTGCTTCTCCGTGCTGAGCAGGGAGCAAAGCCGAAGAAGCTGCGGAAGCTTCCCTGGGCAGTGGTACTAGTGTATAGCCCCTTCCATTCACTCCTAGGAGGGAAATGGGAAGCGACACTTACGGTAGGCTTCAGGCCTCTGTTTGTGGAGCAGAGCATTCTCCTTGTGAATGTACACATTTAATCTTTTCCCTTGTAAACTCTGAGTACAACAAAACATCTTTGAGCAGTTGCAATAAAAACAGCAAGACAAAATGAAATGACTGAAAAGGAGATGGTCAGATTTGGGAGTTGTGTAGTGGGCAGGGGCCAGCAACTGGAGATTTCAGGTAGAGTAATTTCATACCTTTACATAGTATTACTTTCTCTATATCTCCCCTTAGACTGTTTTCTGGGCATCTCCACAGGTTCAAATGTTCAGAGCAGACCACCTAGTTACTGGTTCTCAAAGCTGTCATGCAGTTGCTGGGGCAACTGCCTGGTGGCTGCCTGCTGGTAGATGTGGTTTCAATGTGGTTCCATCTACCAAGAGCCTGACTGAGCTTTATCTCTGGGACAGTGCAATAATGAGGTAACACAGCAGCTCCCCAAACTTGCCTCAGGGCCTATAGCATAAGTGGGGCTGCCTTGGGGCCCTTGATGACATTTTTTTTCTTGCCACATCATGTCCATCTTGGTTCAGAACTGGTGTTAAGAGATGTAAAGGTATAAATGGTATGGGCTTAGTTCCCTTTTAATGAAGCTATCATCTATGTGATCTTTCACATTTATGTCTCATTCCCACTACATTTGGACACTTCAGATACTGCAAAGAAATGGCTTTTGCTTTTTTCCTTTTTTCCTTTTTTTTTTAATGGAAGGAAGGGATTCCAGGCACCTGTATTCAGCATCTTGCTGCTATCACTTTACCTTTGTGTCCTTCTGTAGTGAAACTATCCTCCCTGCCCAGCCCTTACTGATCTTACTAGTGTCTTCACAATTTTGCTTGTTTTGCAATCCTATAAGTGGAATTATAAGAAGATACATCCTGCTTTCTAACAGTCCCCACTAAACATCCTGTTTTTTAAGGTTCATTTATATATTTAAATAGAGCAGTAGTAACTTTTTTGATGGATAACTATTCCATTGCATAGATACACAACACTTCATTTACCCATTAATCGGTTTTAAGACATACAGACTCTTCCCAGTGTGGGCAAATTATAAGTAAGTTCTGTAAGTCACTTTCCTCATCCCTAGGACAAGTACATGACACCTGAAATTTAAAGTAGGGGAGCTTTATTTTGCTCACAGTTATACCATGGTCAGCTTGCTCCAAGAAAGCAAACTACATGGCAGAAGGAGCTGGGTGGAGGAAACAGCTGACATCACAGTGACCTGGAAGCAGTGTCCGGACCCTCTCTCCTAACAGCAAGTCAGCTCTGTGAATCTCGTGATTCAGGCACCTCTATGAGCGTGTAAAGCTCACAGGGGACATTCTTAATCTTAACCATAGATTTCCTAAAAACACTGTTACATGGTTTTTCTGTGGAGACAGTTTTCATTTCTCTTCGATAAATCTATAGGATTGAAATTATACATTCATGATGTATGTTTATTTATGGTTAGACAAAACTCTAAAATTTTTCAAAATGGCCCTGCCATTTGAAGCTACTACCAGTAATGTATGAAATCTCCACATCCTTGTCATGATACTATTATGTTTTTAAAAAACATTTTTTGTTCTAGGATGTGTATGGGAATCTCACTGTATTTTTAAAAGTATGACTAATAATGAGGAGTACACCTTGATATGTTTATTTTCCATTCACTTGTCTTCTTTGACCAAATATTTGGTTTTGTTCCTCCATGAAGGGGCAACAGATTGTTCTCTGGTACCATAGAACATGAGCTTTCTTCCCTTTTCCCTGTGGCTCATGGCTTTTGGTTTGTATACCAGAAGGATGCATAAATATGAGGAATTTTGATTTTATTGTGTGTGTGTCAGAGAGAGATTTGGGGACTCTCAGGTCCTTCTGTTTCACCTCTTATTGTCTCATGAGCACTAATGAAGCACTTAAATATTCAGCATATTTCTTATGTCCGAGTTCTGAAAATTCTAAACTTTCAGTCTAGTCTGTCTATGTTAACATTTATGAATCTCTTAAAAATTAAACTTTTCATTCTTTCTTGATTAAAATCAATATATATTATTCCTCCTTATATTAGGATTCTGTCTCATTTCAAGATCTTTTCTGCCATTTTTAAAAATTTAATTACTAAATTGTTGAATCTTGTATTCCTACACTCAGTCTAGATTTTTTTCTTGTTGCCTCATGAAACAAAAGTCCTCTTTTGGTGGAAGGGAAGTGAACTGAGCAGATTTTGTTACTTAGAAAATCTTAGGATGTGTATAGGTAGATGTGGGTTATTAAGAGAAGTAAGTTGCTTTTGTCTGTGTAGACATCTTGATGTACATCTTCATACACTGCTAAAAACAGTGAGGAAAGTATTTTTACAAAAGCCTTTGTATAATGCCAAGTCTCTGCTACTTTACCCAGGTAAATTCAGCATTTTAAATGTTAAACCAAAGTTTATATAAAAAGTATTCACAGTTCACTTGCTACTCATTGAAATTCTAAGAACTGAAAGCTAAGAAAAATAAAATGCCTAGTGGAACAGTTTGTTATGTTGATGTCTCAGAAATTTAGTAGTTATTGCACTAACCAAATGAGCTTATACTGAAAATTGAATTTCTGTATTACACTTATATTGCATCATACATATTAAATTTATAGTTAGTAAACAGCATATGTATACACAATTATAGTCATAAATTCATTAAAATGATATAGTGGGTTAATTTCTCACTGAATTCTAGTAGAAATAGTAAATCAAAAATTTATTAAAAAAATTCATCAACAGTTCACTTCCTACTCTTATGTACAATGTTGAGTCTCTCTGACTTGTAAGAATTCAATCATTAAAATGCCTTGCAACTTTTACTGGTTTCAAGGAAGTTTTCCCCCAAATTATCAGCCTCCCACTGGAAGTTAGCCTTAAATACATTTCACTGCAGTCCCCAGAGAGCCATTCCTTTGTTTATGAAGATGCAATGGCCAAACAGAATTTATCTACTTAAACACAGGGAATAAAATTCAAGTAAACATTAGAGTGACACATTTAACCTAGAAAACAACACAGACCATAAATTATCTTTGAAAATAAAAAATAATAGCCTAAGCAGCTACACAGAATTCTAAATTCACAGGTTAACCAGTCTATCATTTCCATGATAACCTGTCCTGACTGTCATTCCAGCAACTAGATCTCTTCTTGTACTTCTAAGGCTCCTGTTGTCATTTATTGCTGGCAAGTATAAGGACTTCACTTAAGTGATGGACAGCCATGTTTTCCTGTCCCATGCCATTTTCTGCTGTCTTCAGATTTTGTCATCTTGATTTCATCCCCTGGACTGTCAACTTCTGGACTGTAACCCCTTCTATTTTGTGTTGGTTTCTCTCTGAGGGTATCCATGGAGAACTGAGTAGGAATTGGGCCACATTTCCTTTGGAGGGCTTCAATTCGCTGCAGCATTTTAGATGTGCTCATGTTTACCGAATAGTCGTGGATAAATTTTTTAAACTACAATATAAAAAAGGAACTTTGTATTACAGATTGAGCTCCTGATTGGCATGTGTGACAGTAGACTCGTTTCTCTTCAGGTTTTCACCCTATTTGATTCAGGATGAAAAGCTTACCCATAACGTTTGGTCTTCTGCTAGAATCCTTTTTCAGTGCTCTTCAATGCGGTCAGTTTTCATACTCAAAGGGCAGAATGGCTGTTTGTTCTGTAGCCTGATAGGAAGTCACGGAGTGGGAAGAAAGGAAGAAGGACATGGGAAGTTGTAGTAGGGAAAACTAATTATAGCAGGGCCATCCAAAGTGAGGTATGGCACACCATGGCCAAAAGAGAATTCCTGAGTGGGCTTTATTGCACAAAATCTGGTTCGCTTTAATAACTCTGATCCATGATTGTGAAGTAGAAAGTAAATATTCTTCCTGATTCAATGGAAGCAATTTGGTTATACAGTCACACAACTCTGTAAACACACCTTATTCCACATACACAACTATACCTCCAAAAAGAAAAGCACTAATTATCTTTAAGTATCCAAACTTGGTCAGTAGACAATATAATTTTGTATGAGATAGCAAACACCTTAATTCTATTTTAATAGTTTTGCATTTGTTTTAGGGTATTTTGGGGAAAATCTATAAAAAGGTCACTGATGGGAAATTTTTGATGATTTATGTGTGCTTAAAAAAGAATTCCTAGGAAAGCACTGGCACATAGAGATTGACGTGGAGTGTAGAACTGTCACCTAAAGAACAAGCATTGATAACTACCACGTTACAATAGGAAAAGATACTTTAATGGGGAAAAAGATACTCTATATCTCTGGATATAGAGAATTACAAGGACATTTTGACTGTGACTCTAGGTTTTATATATATGTTAAACAACACTTTCCTCTTTACCTAGGGGCTAAAGAGAAGGACATCTAAGGATTACTGTTCCCTGTTTCTCCATAAGAGTCGAGTTCAAATATGTCTTTGTATCCCTTATGAAGCTCAACCAACTCTGTTCAGTAGGAGAGACACATTACAGTATCACCCCTCCAAAGATGGGCCCTCATCCACGGGTATCCAGTGCTCTTTTGCTGCATCTTTTTCCAGTGATTCCAATGAGGACAAAAGGTTTCTGCCATAGGATTTTGTGCTAATACAGAAATTGGAGGGCTGGCCATGGGAGGAAGGATGCTCAGTGGTGGGCGTCCCTGTAAATATGTTTGCTGCTCAAGGGCTCCTCATGATTACTCAGGGTCTCCTTCCAGTTCCTTATTTTGATTAACACGAGAGTGAAGTGCTCTGGGGAAGCTCAAGACTCAGGCACCGAGAGTCCTCCAAATATAATACTGGGAGCCTTTAATTTATATATAATAGCCCAGATCAGAGTTTTGTTTCTTGTAGGACTAAGAATGTGTCCTCCAAACTTATCTTTACACACATAGAAATGGAGGCAAATAGAGTTCCTGTTTGAATGTTGTCTGGTGTGTTTGTGTGATGAGACAGGTGAGAATCATGCCCATTAGAACAGAGTGCCTTATTTTTACCATGGGCTCACACCCACAAGGCTCAGATGCAGAGTTGTAAAGACTTCAGTGGTTTGTCAAGTGGGGGCAACAGGAGCGCAGGGAAAGACGGTGGGAACATCAAATTTGTGGTTGAAATTCAGTAATTTCTTTAGGTTAGACTTCTGGTGGAGATAAAAATTTAAAATAATCTTATTAACATATAACTATTTTCCAAATTTTTAATAAAACTAAGAATATTCAAACAAATAATAAATTTTCTTGCTGGTTATAGTCATTTGCGCTCCTGTTAAGGAAAAACTTACTTTGTTTTTAAGTAATTCCTTTTTTACTTAAATGTTATTTTTTAAATTTTTGAAATGCAACAAATTTTATTGATACCATATTTGTATCACTATCTCCTATTTAAGTGCTACTACTTTTTGTCATAGCAATAGCTTTTGGATTAAAAATAAATTTGTGTAAGGGGCTGGGAATGCAGCTCAGTAGTTGACCATGTGCTTAAGTTGAATGAGGCCCTAGATTCAATTCCTAGCATCACACAACTTTAAAACAGAATGTTCAAATACAAATTGTGATTTAAATAAAAACATTAAATATGATGAAAACAGATCAGGCTATGGCAAAATTCATGAACATTACTTAAGAATTAGAGCACTTTTTACAACCCTGGCTTTAAGAAGAAGGTCCAAATGTGAAGCAGTTTGAGCAGAATCTGTACAAAACTGGTAATATGTCACTGGTCATAAGGAGGTTCCCACCTCTCTCTGAGTAAGATATATGGCCCGATTTAGAGGCATCTACCTTCAAAAGTATATGTAAGTCACATCTAACTCCTGGCTAGAATGCCTTCAAACTTCCAAGAGGTGTTGGGAGAAGACATCACTAGAAAAATTGTATATTTTCCTTGGAAAACTTTATAAAGTGTCTGCAGAAATTAACAGATTTAGGCAGGGATTCAGAATTCTAACATTATGAAGACTATATGGAACTTATATAAGGTACTTAAACTCTGCTTGTGATTGATTTGAGTAATAATTCTACATGAGGTAAGAAATATTAGATGGAAATATACATATATATATATATATATATATATATATGATATAACACATCATTTAATGTAGTTAACCTTAACGAAAACTAGTTTTAGTGTGTTGTAGTCATTTTGTGAAAATTATCTTAAAATCCAGGCTTGGAGAAAGAAAGAAGGAATTTCTTCTTCTTTTGATTACATTAAGAAAGAAAGGGATTAGATAGAATGATCATAAAGTTTCTTCCAGCATAGAAAGTTTGACCTACTTCTTTTCAGGTAGAATGCTACCTAGGAAAAGGATAATGTGACATAAGTTCTTTTTTTTTTTTTTTTTTTTTTTTTGAGGCACCAGGGATCAAACTCTCAACCTCACACCTACCAAGGCAGGCGCATAAGCCACTGAGCCAAACTCCCAGCCCTAGTTTCTTGAGGCAGGGTCGCACTATGTAGCTCAGGCTGGTCTTGCGCTTGTGTTGTAGCCCAAGCCAGCCTCGAACTCACAGCGCTCCTCCTACCTCAGCCTCCCGAGTGCTGGGATTAAAGGCGTGTGCCACCACGCCCGGCTCTTAAATTCTTGATATAGATAAGTATTATGTGGAGAGCTCACTGTTTTCCAGCTAGGTGGATTCAGGCAGAAGGCTAAGAGGCAGTGATGAGAGGAAGCAGAATGTGAACACAAAGATGTGCCTGACCCATCTCTAAGCCTAAGCTCTTTGGATGAGGGATAGGAGGTAAAAATATTACATACTTGAGGATAAACTGGAAGGGAAAGAAATAGAGAGATGAGGAGGGGAAAGGGATAAATATGAATTAAGATATATTATGTGTATAAACTAACCCTCTATGGTGAATGTACTCATTATGTACTAAAGTATAAATAAAGAGAAATAATTTTAGGAAGCAGGAAGAAGGTTTTTAAATGGAAAGAGGAACAAGAAATAGGGGAAGGGGAGAGTGGGAGAAGGGAAAAGGAATTTAAGAAAAATGAGTTGCTGGGCATGGTGGTGCATACCTGTGATTCCAGCCCTGGGGAAGCTGTGGCAGGACGATTGCCATGAGATCAAGGCCAGGCTGCGCTGTATGCAGCCTGAACAGTAGAGCAAAATCTTGTCTTAAAAGACCATAAAATTAAAATAATTTTAAAAAAGGAAAAAACCATAAAAAACGTAAGTAGAGTTTAGAGGTCTTGCAAATGGGGAGAGTAAGAATTGGAGGGAGGAGAAGGGAAGGGGACCAAAAAGGAGATGTGTTCTATACACGTACAAATTCCCCATAGTGAATGTGATCACTGTGTACTACAAGTATGCACTAATAAAAATAGAAGTGTTCATACTTCTTCCTGCATATCGCAGTGCAAGGAGACTGCACGTGTGCCCTCTGTTAACCTGAGTCTGGTTTCATAGCAGTGTTACCTCGGCTGATGAGTCCGAGATAGATTTCCTGCCTTCCTGTGATACTGCATTAAGCAAGAGGTACAGAATTTCCCACTGACCAACTGCAGAGGTGCTGGAGTCAACATGAAGAGGCTGCTTTGCCCACTTGGCTTTGTGACTATAGGAAAATGCCAGGTATTATGGACTGCATGGAATGGTATTAACGCCACTGAAAATGGTATTGGATCACGTGTCGTATGCCCATAGTACATTGGCTGTCATTATTTCTGGGACTAGACAATTTAAAAGCAGTTATTGAGATTCTAGAAGACACTTAGTAATTGAAGAAATAGGGTCTATTTCATCATTGATGCTATGTATAAGAAGGTGAGAGACAAGGGAAGTCAGAAATCTGAATTTATAAAAAACATTTTAAAAATGACTTCAATAATAGAGTTGAACTTTGAATTGACTGTCCCACAACATAAAATATTTAAGTGTGAAGGTAATATTAATGGGCAAATTTGCTTACTTTCTTCTAGGGATAGAGAATGGTGACAAAAGGTTGATCCCAGCCTAGCAGATCACCTCAGTTAGAAAAAAATGTATATGGTACATTTTCTTCGCTAAGCTGTGCAATAGTATGATTAAGTTTGAGCTACATGTCACATATATCTCAGGGTTAGAAATAAAACAATAAAGCAATTTTTCTACTGAGAAACCATGCTTAAACAAATGAAAATATTTTAATATATCTGTAACACAGGTCATAAAGTCATACCATCTATTACATCTTTCTTATGTCATCATTAAGTAAGGACAAGATTTCATGAACTACCGAATGGTATTAAGATGGATCTTACTAGTTCTTCTATAAATTTTAGAATGCCAATGGACCCCCATACTGACTAACAGTTTCCCTGGCTGGCTTTTAAAAAAGACTTAATCCCTTCCTGAATAAATAAAGCTGAAAGAATACAAATTTCCTGCAGTATGTTTTTTTTTTTTTTAACCAGTTGAGAGGGAGTGGATCTGAAAACAGGGTTTCCGTAATCTGAAACAAAGAAGAATCAAGTACTCTGATAATTTGTGAAGTCACTCATGAGGCTTTGTGTAAAGCCAGTCCTGTTGCTGGACAATGCTACTATAGGAAATAATACATACCTTTTATGGATAAGCCTGTTTTTGAATGAGTAGCTTGTTTCTTTAATTGAAGAAAATCTAACTGATAGCAGGAGAAAATCTCACTGATTTAAGAAGTGTAACCAGAGAAAAGGCCTGACAGTGGGGTGTGGATAATATGACAAATAAGCTGACAGGTCCCCGAAGCATCCTCTGGGAAAGTGGACTCTTGCAGGCTGGGGAAAGCAGTACAGGAGGCCTAAACATTAGCCCTGTCTTTTATGACAGCCTCTAGATTTCTGTAATTATTTGGAATACATTGAAATTTATAATTTTAAAAGGTTAAAGGAATCACAGTTGAGAAAATTTGTGGAAATTAAGTACCTTGAGTTTTCCCTACCCACTGCTCTTTGCCTCCAAATAAGACTATAAACATTCTCATTCACACTGTAATACTAACAATAATTTAATTTATTTATTTTTCATAAAAAGCTATGTTTTTCCTTCTTAACTCCATTATTTCTAATCCTTTCATGTCTCTTATTCTTTTTCACCTAGTCTAGAAAATCACTTGGGTAAGAGATTTACTCTGTATTTATTGAAAAATACTTTCAGACTAATTATGGGCAACTGCCCTTAAAAGAAACAGAGGGTGGATGCAGCCAGATGCTAACTGTTCAGTGTTTCCCACTAAATAAGGACGCAGAACCACATTCCAGAGCACTTCATTCTTTCCTCCATCTTGCCATTATGTGCTTCATTCTAGAAGGCTTAATGAGGATGCCAGTTCAAGAGAGTACTTGTAATTAGGAAGTTGGAGACTAAGAAAATACCAGGCACTTAAAATCATTTTAAAGTCACCTTTCATTTCTATGCTGCTTTTTCTACTTCAGCTTCTTAATGTCTGGCTCTATCTTTATCAGTCATTGAGAAATGATATGGATTTATGTTTGCAGTTCCATGTTCTCTAAGTCTGGAACAGGCCGAATTTACTCACCAGTTTTATTTCTCCTTTTAAATGTTTTAAAAGTAACCCATATCAGCATATTGAGTTAAACCTATTTTTAGTGTTCTCATATCTGAATGTCTTCTATTGTCTCTGTTAAGCAGTCAACAAAATTAAGAGAAATTTTTACTAAAAGCTCATGTTTAATCCATCATAGTTCATTTTTGCCAACTATACATCTCTCCGCTCTTATTTTTCTCTATCTCTGGGTAGCCAGTGATAATCTACTTATAATACAAACCTGATTGCCTGGTCACCATGTCAGTGTCATTAATACAAAAGTCACTATTTTTCAAATTGCATAGAATGTTTCCTCTTTAGGTCTAGACCTGCTTGCTCTGATACCATGTCCATTAGCCTTGTGTAGTTATTGAGTTGGGGTGAATGAAAATGGAGATATTGCAATTGTAAAATACAGACAGACTTTTAGAATCATTGTAAGAAAAAGAAACACATAAAAACACCATAGTTTCATATTGATAATATGTTAAAAGGACATTTTAGAAATGCCTTAAATAGATTATTAAACTTGATATCACCTGTTCTGTTTTACTTTTTACTATGTCTATTAGAAAATTGCACTTTGCCAAAAGGCTGAGAAATGATGGGTGTTAGAAAATTTAAAGTGCTGTAAATCTCTGGTGTATTGTTTCTACTATATAACGTCAATTTAGACTACAATTATGCTTCCTCATGCTTTCTATTCCCCAGCTTGACCACACTTGCAGCTCCTAAAAAGTGCTACACTTGGCATTTCTTTTTTTTTTAATTTTGGGATTTTATTTATTATTATTATTTTTTAAGATGCTACGTAGTTGATCAGAATCGGATTGGTGTTTTATGGCATAAAATTAATTCAGTCAGACTCTCTATTACTAGATGGATTAGCTGAGGGGCCTCTCACCCAGTCCCAGCCTACCCTGCCTGCCATTATTCTCACTCTCTGCAGCCCAACTCATCTGCCCTGCCTCCACCAGGTTCAATAGGCAGTCAGGACTGGCCTCAGCCTGTGTGGAGGAACCGTGAATGGTGGCTGCAAGGTGGTGGACAAACCTAGAAGACCGGCTGCTCTTCACCATTATAGTGGGTGACTCAAAGTTGACTGTTACTGTTAACAATTTCCCTCTTTATGACAGCTCTTGCTGACACCCAGAACACTCTGGCAGCTGTTCTCTGGCATGCAGATGACCATTCCCCAATGCCCAGAATCTCTGGAGGCAGAGCACCAGCCCCCAGCAGCCACACCAGCCTCACTTGGTATTTCACATACTTTTTCTATCTGGATTTTTTATATGGTGATCTTCCCTAATCTTATGCATTCCTTTAGTTTCTTGAGATCTAGGTGATCGCATACTCAGAAAAGATTTTCTTTAAGTTTCTAAGTTAAACTCCTGCATTATAAGCTGTCATGGAACCAAGAGTAGTACTTCTCTGATATCACTTCACTCAGGAAAAATTACATTTTTGTGTTATTCTTTGTTAGTTTCTGCCTTGCTGATTAATTTATATTCTCTAAAGGGCGTGGGTCATGTCTGTTTTTTTTTTCATGGTATGTGTTCAGTGACTAAACAGTACCTCATATACTAAAGGAATTGATAAACATTTTGGAATTTAAAAAGCCTAAACCAGACTATTAATGTGGAAATATGATTATATATTCTGAATGGATTGACCAGACATGTAATGAGGAAATTTACAAAGAAATTTTCTGTAGGGCTCTGGATTTCTAAAGAAACACACACATAGAGAAAATGTTTACTCTACTCTGCTTCCCACTGTGAGCAGATGATACTTCTCATATTCTGGCTTCACCATCAGTCACATGACTTGTTTAATTCCAAGGAAATTCATAATATCAGAAGAGTCTTGAGTTGTGTACACACAGTGGGCTCACCATCATACCCCCATGAAGGCCAGATGAAGGGTTTTCCTTGAGTAACTGCTGCCCCTTTGGCCTGGGCCCAATCTCCAATAGAATTCTCAGCTTCAGCTCAGAATGGATCAGCTTCATTGAGGGCAAAAAAATTGTTTTTAGGCATAGAGTTTGGGAATGGTTGTTCATGCAGAAATAGCAGAAATAAATTATTACATTTTCAATTTTATGGATGTAAATATAACTTTAACAAGCAAATGCAATATTTTGAATAGTAGAGCGTTTGGGGCAAATCATTGGATTTAACCAAGTCAGTCTCTCTCAGTGTCTCTGTGTCTCTGTTGTCTATTTCTCTGCCTCTCTACCTGTCTTTCTCTCTACCTCTCTGTCTCTGTCTCTCTCTCTTTTTCAGTGTTAGGATTGAATCCAGGAGCAACTTAGCAAGGTTCTGCATTCCCAGTTCTTATTTTACTTAACATTTCTTGGCTTGAAACAGGACCTTGCCTTGCTAAGTTGCCCAGGCACTCTTGAGCTTTCAAATCTTATGACTCAGCCTCCCTCTCGTCTAGAGCAACAGGAATGCACCCCTACGCCTGCCTGAGACATCTTTAACCCTCGCTTTAGCTTTATTAAAATTTATTTTTCTTTCTCTTTTATTAGTATATTTTCAATAAATAATAATGACATGCATTATGAAGAACTGGTCTATGTATATATCTCATCTTGATACTTTCTACTTCCCTTTCCCCTCTGCCTGCCCCTCCTTTCTCCATTCCTTCAAATCTCTATGAAGTCTATCTTCCTATTTTTTGAAATCTATGTTTTATTTTACTCTTAAATTATTTATACTTTTGGCTCCTCACATAAGAGAAACCATATGATGGATAAAGTTGTTCTTGACTGTAGGCCCATGCCTCCATTTTATTAGATCTTTTTCTTTAAAACTCTGGAATATAAATAATTTCCCTGAGCCTTTGAGATACAAATCTTTTCCAAATTTTCTGCCATTTTATAATTCAGAAATGTCTTTCTTAAGGATCTTAAAGCCATCTCTTCCAAATGTAGTAGTAAGGATAGGGGCCTTATCTCCCAGTCTCTCTTGGAGAATAGGAGACAAGCTTTGGTAAGCTGCAGTTTAGCACACCCAGATGGCATCACTAACGACATCGACCACCCAGTAGGGCAGTGGTGCTGAACCTATGGCATGCATGCTGTTTATTTTTCTTTTAAGACAGAAGATGTTATGAATTGGTTTTTCTAAACTAAAGCTGAAGTATTCAGGTTTAATTGCAGCGTTGGCACTTTGCCATAAATAAATGGGTTTTGGGTTGCACTTTAGGCACTCATTTCTGAAAGGTTCAGTATCACTGCACTGTGGTCCTGCTAGTACTTTTCCACTAACTCATCTCAGTGTTTGTAAATTGTAATACTTTTTATCTCAGTAGATTTGACATCAATCTTTGCTAGCTAGCTATTGCAATAGTCTTCACATCTAACAAGATAATCCTGAATAAAGTCTGCCTTGTCTATTTAACTCTGGAGCAAGTTTTCTTTGGAAATATATATAGAAGTGCTTTGTAGGAAAAATTGAGGAAGATAGGTAAGATAATGAATAATTTTAAAATAGACTTCAATACTTTAAAGAGAATATTAACCTGTAACACATGTGATATTCTAGCTCTGACAAGGTCATCTTTTGCATGTGATAATGGAAATAACTGATGATTGAAATTGTAAAAATATGTCACAGATTCATGCTAAGGATCATCTTAGGGGCCTTACTATGCCTGATATTTAAATATTTAAGCAGTATTTTCATATGATTAGAATTATACCACTGTAAAAAAATGAGTCTCAACAACTTTAAATAGGTTTCCCCATGTTACACAATTTACATGTAAAGATTTTCACTCTTGTCTATTGCTTTCAGTATTCCTCAATATAACTAATGCTTGTCTGCTGCATATGTGTGCTTCAGTTAATCCTGTGCATGTCATGTGAGTTATTTAGCACTTTCCCAAGCATATTTTTGGAAAGAAAGTTGCAGGAAGCACAAATATATCTCTTTTCAATTGTGATATGTTAGTGAAAGGCAAATTAAAATGTTCTAAAACTTAATCGAAAATTTAAAGTAAGCGAAAAACAGAGAAAAGTGTTTCATTTTTGGCTTAAGCTAAGTGTCATATTTAACTGAAGGCAAAATGTCTTAAGGTTTATACGTGATTTTTTTGAAATTCAAGTTTTAGTCTATATTGAGATATATTACTTTAGCTACAAATGAACATTTTATATATAAGAAAAGTATAAAATGAAAGATTTCAAAGTTTACATACGTGAAAGTAATTATTTAAGTTTATTTTATTCAAACTGATATTACATTTCATCCAACATTTGGAATTACTTAGTCACTTTCACTGGTCTGAAATATCTTATACCAGAAAGTTAGAGGAGCAGAGATTGATTTTGGCTCACGGTTTTTAGTGAAGTCAGTCAGTAATCAACTGGCTCCAAGGCAGGAAGGTCATGATGGATGAGTCTGACCCAGAGGAAAGTTGCACACGTTGTTGCAGTCTGGAAGCAGAAAGAAAAAGGAGGAGCTGGGAAGAAAGTTGTACCCTTCTAGGTCACTCCTCAGCGTCATGACTCTTCAGAACAGAGTCACCTCCTAATAGTACATTTCATACCCCCATGATCCAATCACCTTCCAAAAGTCCCAACCCTGTTACAGGAGACTTTTGGGGTACATTCTAGATTAAACTGTAATACTTACCTCTTACAATAAATTACAGCCCAAAAGTCACACTGATCATGGCCTCTGTCTTTGTGAATCATGGAATAGTCATACAATATTTTCTAGGCATTATTCATTTGGTTTTGAAAGTTCTTTGAGTTAATCCTTGTGTATTTAAATTCAGAATGTTTCCTTTGACCTATGCAGTCTTTAGGGTGCACATATAGATTACATATGCTGTGTCTTTATAGTTCTGCAATGCAATTGTATATACTGAGTGATACCAAGTCATTTGGGAAATTTTTTTCTATATATCATGATTTATCTATAAAAGAAAAGTATATCAAATAATGAAAACAGTTAAGGACAGTTTCTATTAAGATAAAGACAAATGGTTGGGTAAAGACTAAGTTCATTTTATATGAGAAACATGGGGACTGAAAGAATAGTGTAAAAAGTGTAAGCAAACAACTAAAAATAATAGTGGTGATGGTAACAGAAATGTCTCTTGAAGGAATTTTTATTTTCAGATTAAAATGTATATCATACTGGGTAAAATTACTGCAAGAGTTCCTTACCTAATATTCAGAGAAAAAATTGCTGGTAGTACTAGAGCAGATTTGAAGTTGTTGAAACTATAAATGCAAAAGATGATATATAGAGAAAACTAGATAGAGGATTAACGAGAGAGAGGGAAAGAAAAGCTGCTAAACTACATTAAAAATGATAATTTGTGATCGATGAAGTATAGGGAACTACAAGTCCAGTTAAAAAACTTCTAATCTTAAAGGCAATGAGAACACTTATAGGAATTAAAATCAAGAAGAAGAATAAAATATGCTTAAAAAATATACAACAACATGAAAAAGACGAACTCTGCATTTTTGTTAAGGAAGTTGCTTAGTTTAAAAAAAAGATAATAAGACCATTTGTACTTTATAAAATATCAGATTTTTCCCCAACAGAGTTACAGAATAAAAGGAAATGGCATTGTATAAAAGTAAAAGAACGAAGAAGGGCTTTTTTAAAAAATCTAATTCTAGTAAACTTTCTTTTGTATTTTGGAATTGAATATGCTAAGTAAAATTCATTTGTTCAGTATTTGGTTCCACATTAATGGATTTGACATTAGAACCAAAATTGAACTTTGTTTTTTTAAACAAATGCTAAAGTATTGCATGCCATAGCCTTAGGCTTCATATGCAAATGATTGTTTTTTTGTTTGTTTTTTGGTATGGGGGATCAAACTCAGGACCTGCCAGGCAAGCACCATGCTGCTGAGCTATATCCCCAGTCTAATTGTTTTTAATTTGATGATTTTTAACCCTGACATGAATAATTTCATGGTGATTTGAAAGTCTTTATTCAGACAGTAGAAGTTGGTACTGAGAGTCACTTGCCTAAATATTAGAGTTAAAATAAATATTTCTTTCTGATTTGCACCTTCACTTTTAATGTCACACTTCTCTTTCTAAAATATTATGCCCTTCTGTTTCTGTAGGATTGTTACTATGAGGCACCAATGTTAGAACTGCTCTTCTGAACCCCTAAATTTGCATAGATACACATTTTAGGCATATATTTTAAATATATTTTAAGGTTTTTTTAATTATGAATAACCTGTTTTGACATTTAATATCAATCAGAAGAAATTGAAACAGAATTGTAAAAATTAAAAATGAAAACCCAAATTTCTGGCAATGATGAAGAAATGATTCATATATATATATATATATATATATATATATATATATGTTTTTTTTTTTTTTTTTTTGGTGACACCCAGGATCAAACTCACAACCTCACACCTGCCAGGGAGGCACTTAAGCCACTGAGACAAACTCCTGGCCCTAGTTTTTTGAGGCAGGGTTGCACTATGTAGTTCAGGCCAGCCTTGTGCTTGTGCTGTAGCCCAAGCCGGCCTCAAATTCACAACACTTCTCCTACCTCAGCCTCCCAAGTGCTGGGATTAGACGCAATTCATACACTCTTAAAGAACTGCAAGTTAAAGCAACAGTGTTATCTTACTTTATATAACTGGTTGGAAAAAAATGAAAAGCAGAACATGTCAAATGTTACAAAATTCCTCATATATCCTATTGTGGATCTAGAATAGAAAAGTCAGTTTAGGGAGTCAGAACTTAATCAAATTCAGTGTGTGTCTATTGTACAACTAATCATTGTACTCCTGGGTGTATAGTTAGGAGAAATTCTCATACAGATCCAGTAAGGAACTCATGAGTGGATTTCATTGTAGCATTGACCTTAGAAGTATGAAGTAGGAGGCATTTCAGGGGTCTCTACATTTGGTGGTTTTGGTAAGGACAATGCTTTGGAGGCACAGTTTGGAAGTAATTTTCTAGATTCAAGCAACCTAGGCAGGCTGGGGATGAAGCTCAGTGCCAAAGTGCCTGCCTGGCAAGTGTGAGGTCCTGAGTTCAATTCCCAGTACACCCAAAAAACCCAATAGCCTAGGTATATCTTCAAAACATAGTACTTTAGGAAAGTAGAAAGAAAGTGAAGTCTGTGGCATGAATAGCATTCTTAAATACACTGAAAATATGCTGGAATAATACCCATAAAATAATTGTGCTTTGCAAGGATTGAATAAATGATTTTTAAAACTCTGCAATTTTGAAGGCATATTCCCAAATATATTACTAAGTTTTGGTTAAACTAATTAAGCATATGTTTCACTAGTTTATTTTGCTGACTTCTATGGGAATTTAGGGACTAGAATTGATTGAGGTTATTCCAGGTTAATGCGTCTTCACCAAACTTTATTTCACTATTCAAGATAAAATAAATGAAAAAAAGATATGCATGGAGGTTTTAGAATAGTTATGCAAGGAAGCAAAAGGGTAAAAGTGGAAATCAGGGCAAAAACAAAAATTCATTGAGAGTTTAGCACAGTCAGTAACAATGTGTGTGAATAAAGGGAAATGATTAGTTGAACGGATAAATTTGGTTTAAAATGACAGCTAAATGGGGATTGAAAAGATCAACTTCAAAACATTCTCTTTCTGTTCCTCATGCACACTCTAATAGTTTACAAAGTAAAAAATCCAGAGGATATAGTTATATAATGTGGACAAATAACCTAAGTAATAAGACAAGAAATGAAAAAATATACTCCCAAAAATAGTGACTAAGTTTTTGTTAAATTAATTCCATTAGTCAAAGAATTATGACAGAAAATGTTTCTAAGATAGCCCATCAGAATAAAAGCACTTATTAGTGGATAAAAAGGACTAATTCAGATAAAAGCACATATAGTTGTAAATTTTCATAATACTAAGAACATTTTAAGAATAATAAAACATACTACAGTGGAAAACAGAATAAGCTTTAGTTGTGTGACACTGGAAAGCAGAAAATGTTTTCAAACGTTTCAGAATGACAAAGGTAAAATATTATGAACTTAAACTTTATCATCAGAAAAACAAATGTAGGACACTTGGGAGATGCACAGGTTGAAATTGTTTACCTAGTATACATTTGGAGAAAACTCATCACAGAAATATTCCTGCCAAATTAAAATTGAAACAAAAATGAAGCAAAACAAATTAAACAAAAATAGATTCATAAATGAAAGAAAATACTGGTTATTTTTTAACTGACAAAAAGGGAAAATTCTTAAAATAATGATCTGAAGAGAAAGAGAGAAATCCAGGCTTGGTCACACACACCGGTAATCCCAGCACTCTGGGAAGCTGTGGAAGAAAGATTGCAAGTTTGAACACAACCTGGGTAATTTAGTGAGATCCTGTCTCAAAATGCTTAAAAAAAAAGAGAGAGAGAGAAAAAGAAGGAGGTGGGGGATGCTGGGGGCATACCTTCAGACAAAGACCCTGGTTCAGCCTCTGATACTATCAAAATGAAGGGGGGTGCGGTGGGGTGGAGGGAGGGGAAATAAAAATACACAATATTAGATACCAAACAAAAAACGTAGTCATAAGTGGTATAAATAGAACAATATGTTTGCTCTCTTGCCTCTAGAAATGTGAGGAGGCATTAAATGAATTAGTTGTTTTCTGCCACAGAATTTAGGAAATTCAAAGAGATACAAGGACAGAAAGGTTTCCTGCAGTGTCTCACACAGTGAATAGCACTTTGCCTGCTACTGTACCAGCAGGTCAGTCCTCCAG
Source organism: Dasyprocta punctata (assembly GCA_004363535.1). Lineage (NCBI taxonomy): Eukaryota > Metazoa > Chordata > Mammalia > Rodentia > Dasyproctidae > Dasyprocta > Dasyprocta punctata. The sequence continues at coordinate 12,764 of RJWM01006292.1, read as the reverse complement.
AGCAGAGCCCACAGTGTGCCTTTCTCATCAGAATGCTACAGCTCAGGGGTTCCTTTTGCTGGAACTAAAATCTCAGAATCAGACAAAATCACATCATACCTATGGTGGCAGATAGAGAAAGTCTGCGACAAAGCAGTCTTACTGGGGGTGTATGAAAATTAAACCTAAAATGACAAATCAGAAAAAGATATCCTGAAAGGGCTAAACATAATTTTCAAACTAATAATACAAATAAAACACTTACTATTGAAGTTTAAAAGTTGTAGCCAGGAAAATTATATGAAAGTGGTGTCTGAAAAGTTAGCATAAAGTCCAAAAGGAATGGATATCATGAGAGAAAATTGATGCAGAGGAGAAACCTGGGACATCTGTGGTACTGGGATGGAGCATAACATGTGGCCAAAAAACAGGTGAACTCCTGAACACTTAACCTGTTATTCATTAAAAGCGTGCTTTGTGTTTTCTTCTGAAGTAGTCCAGCATTTAAGAGCTGCTTTTGCAGTTAAATAATCAAAGACAGCAAGTCAGTGACTTAGGGATACAAATACCCGTTGGGTATCATAAAGTTGAACAAACCTTGAACTTCATTTTGCATCTTTCTCCTGTCTTTATTTTATTTTATTTTGTTTTTATTTTAAAAACATAAAAGAGCATAGAATTTCAAGACAAAATAATAGGAGTTTAACACTGGTTAATGTGTTGTGTTTTATTTTTTCATGCCTATAGCTTGTACTCTGCATCTTTCTTCTTTATTATCTTAAACCTTTGAGTCACGTTGTGCTCAGCTGTGCACACAGGTATGGTAATCATTTAAAGGTATCTGTCCAAAACCTGATAATATAAGGTGTATTAGCCCCAAGTTTACCTAATCTATCTGATCCCTCTTCAAGACTGAGGACATGATGTAAGGGATATACAGGGACATTCAACTGCATATAGGCATAGAGAATTGTCCCCTCATTGCCCTACACCTATAGATACTCTGAATTCCAGCAGAGCCTCTGCAAAACTGAGACTACCCCGAGCAGAAACAATTGCGATATGGAAGCTGATTTCTCCTCAATGATCAGAATTTCTGTAGAACCAATTTGCAAAAGTAGAACTGAGATAATGATCAATCAGAAACTAAACCACCCCAGTCAATCTATAAAAGCTCTATCTGTTTTTTTGTAAGGGGCCAGTCTGATCTCCATCAGAACTGTAATTCCATCAGCCCCTCAAATTCAAGTCCTTTCCCATTTTCTCTTACTTTCTATGTCTGCTTAATAAATCAGCTTGTGCCTCTCAGTGACAAGTCCTGAAAGTGTTTCTTGCGATGATAAATAAGATCCTACCCTGGTGGAGTTGAGGTCCCCATGTACTCCTTAGGGGAAGTCTCTTCGGGCCTTGTCTGATGGTAGTACAAAAGCTGAGATTTTCAGCTGTAGATAAAACAAATATTACGAGAGTATTCTGTTGAAATAATCAGGTATATAAGTCTGCCAACTGACATAAGTTCACAAAAGAATTAAGAAATAAAAAGTCCCATTTCCGGATTAGTGTTAAAAATACCTTAATTTTTTAAAAAATAAAATTAGCATAATAAGTGAATATCTGTTAATGAATAAGAAAATTCAGTGTTAAGTTGTCAATTTCCCCCAACTGATGTATAGAATAAATGGATTCTTGAAAATTTTATCCAGTTTTAAAAGAAAATGACAAACTAATTCTAAAATTTGTATGGTATGAAAAACAAACTGCAGTGATCAAAAAAAAGAAAAAACTCTAAGAAAGAAGAAAAAAATTAGAGGATTAATACTACCTGAAATTAAGAATTACTAGTCTCTGCAGCAGTTAAGTCACTGTGATGTGGTAATGGCATAAATATATAGATCAACTGATATATAGAATAAATGGATTCTTGAAAATTTTATCCGGTTTTAAAAGAAAATGACAAACTAATTCTAAAATTTGTATGGTATGAAAAACAAACTACAGTGATCAAAAAAAAAAAAAAAAAAAAAAAAAAAAAAAAAAAAAAAAAAAAAAAAAAAAAAAAGAAAAAAGAAAAAAACCTAAGACAGAAAGGAAAAAAAAAACTAGAGGATTAACACTACCTGAAATTAAGAATTACTGAGTCTCTACAGCAGTTAAGTCACTGTGATGTGGTAATGGCATAAATATATAGATCAACATGAAAGAATAGAAAGTACAGAACTAGTTCCACATGTATATGGATAAATGATTTTCAATTGAGGTATTTTTAAAACTTAGTGGAAAAAGTATCTTTTTGATAGTGAAGGAACAATTTCACATCTATATGCAAAAAGGAACTACAACAAAAAATAAACTAGAAAACCAAGAAAATTGTTATGAACATCATATGTATCATAAACAAATAAACACAAAATAGTTCATATATCTGAATATAAAATCTAACACAAAAATTCTAGAATAAAACATCGAAGAAAATGTGCATGAATTGAACTGGATGATCTGCTAGATATGTTACCCAATTACAGATCTATAAAATTATGACGATAAATTAGATTGCATCAAAATTACAAATTTATGCTCTTCAAAGAGCACATTGAGAGAATAGAAAAAGACCAAAAACTGGGAGAATATGTACAATATATACAAATCACAAATCCAATTAAGGATTTATATCTAGACTATATCAAGAATTGTCGGAACTCAATAAAAACAGAACAGCACAATTTTAAAAATGGGCAAAAGATTTAAACACCAAAGAAGACATTTGTAAGACAAATAAGTCCACAGAAAGTTGCTCCATATGATTATTCAGGAAATGCAAATTTAAATCACAACAACTTATCATTACAGATTTATTAGAATGGTTATAGTTTAAATGACTGCACAGAACTGGGGATGTAATTCACTGGTAGAGTGCTTGTCTGGCGTGGTGCAAAAAAAAAAAGTACTAACAAAGAAATAAACCGTGTTACACCACTGAAAGTGATGTACAAAAATATAAGCAGTGGAAAATAGATTAGAAACTTATCCACTTCTTTAACACTACAGTCAGGAAGCAACATATCTAACTGCTGTTCACATCCTATTGATAAGAAAATGTGATGCAAGTGTACCACGTAAGGCACAAAATGTAAGGAGGTACTGACTCTCAGGGTTGTGTAGTTCAATGTCTCTGTTTACAATACATGGAGAATGAGGGTCTCCTTACATTTTGCTGCCTTGGCATCACACTTGCCTCACTTTAGAGAGTTGTATGGGGCCATATCAGAGTCCAACAGGACTAGGAAACGTATTTGCCAAGTAAGCAGCTCCTACTCAGTGACGGTGATTCACTGTGAAAACAACAGCATAAATATTTGGGAACAGTGTATTGTCTTTGTTTTTCTCAATAATTTGAGGTATTTTTAGAGTGTGTTCAGTGTTAGTGTTAGTCAGCGTTCTCCAGAGAAGCAGGACAAAAAGGATATGTATAATGAACAAGAGGAAATTTATTATGGGAAGCATCTCAAGTTTATAGAGGCCACGAAATCCCACTGTGTTCTGTCTTCACACTGGAGAGTCAGAAAGCTGGAGGAACAATTCATTTTAAATCCAAAAGACTGAGAACTATAGTTGGAAAGTGGATACTGTAAGTCTCTGAGTCCAAAGTTCCAAGAACCAGGAGCTCTGATGTCCCAGGACTGGAGAAGATAGATGTCTCAGCTCAAGAAGCAAGAATAAATTCTGCTTCCTTTTCCCTTTTGGTTCTGCTTAGCCCTTTATTCAGCCTACTGATGCAAATAGCAATCTCTCTAAAGTATTCTGACATACACACTTAGAAACTGTGCTTCGGAGAAAGGGCTCCAATCTTTTTGCTACCAAGGTTTTATGAAAGGAAATTTTCCTAGCTACTGGGTAGAGGAGGATGGTTTCAGGAGGATTCAAGTTCATTACATTTAGTGAGCACTTTATTTCTGTTGTTACTACATTGTAATAATGAGATAGTTATATGATTCACCATGATGTATAATCAGTGAGAGCCCTGAGCTTATACTCCTGCATCTAGGCAATCCCATCTGGGAATGCTGGGAAATAGTGACATCTGAAATGTGTTGGGTTATGTCCATTCTGCTTACTAATCTTGTTTTTGTTGCTGTCACTGCAGAAAATCCTGCTGCACAGAGATAAGATGTTAAATGGAAGAAGGCTTTTCTCTGTTTTGTGGCATTCTCAGGATGTTCTGTGTTCAATTTAATTCAGAATGTATGGTTTCTGAGGTCCCTGTCATTTGCAGTCTCAAATAGTTGAACCTCTTCTAACAGGGACAAAACATCTCACCTGGGTTATTAACAAAGGATTGTAGATCCGTATCTTCATTGTTTGGGGATCTTTTGTGGATTTGAAGTAATGCTTGAATTCCTTTTAAGGCTCAGAAAGATGATCATGCACCAAATGGGAGAAAAAAGTCCTTGGCTCAGTGTCTTTCAAAATATCTTCTAGTGTTTGAAACATCTCAAAAATCTCAGTGTGTTCACTGATTGCTCCTATAATTCCAGTTTAGCTTGGAATGCAACCACTTTATTTAGCAACTTGAACATGGTTATCATTCTCCCTTTATTTATTTATTTATTTTTTTTTTTGCGGCACCGGGGATTGAACTCACAACCTCGCGCCTGCCAGGGCAGGCGCTTAAGGCACTGAGCCAAACTCCCGGCCCTGGTTTTTTGAGGCAGGGTCGCACTATGTAGCTCAGGCCGGTCTTGCACTCGCGTTGTAGCCCAAGCCGACCTCAAACCCACAACGCTCCGCCTACCTCAGCCTCCCGAGTGCTGGGATTAAAGGCATGCGCCACCACGCCCGGCTCTCATTCTCCCTTTAAGTGACAGATTAATTTCACTGAGTAAGTTGAATATGTCACATGGGTAAGCAAGTACTGAGGTCCATTCTGTGTCACTTAAATGTGCTGCCAGTGATGATTTTTTTCCTAAACAAAATCTGGAGCAATTGTCATAACTGAAAAACTCTGGCAAATGATCTATCTTTAGAAAGTTATTTCATCTGTGTACAAGAGAAAGTGTGTGTGCTCTGTGTCCATCTGCTTACAGAGCTTTTCAGACGTAAGTGAAGGTTATATACTTTGATGTGGTTGATCACTTTAAGCAAATCCAGCAAAACTAAATTCAGGATTTCTCTCTGGATGACACAGTACCAAGACACACAGTCAGAATTGATTTCTGTGACCCAAATAGTGAAACAAGGAAGCTGTCAGGTCATGCAGCCATTCTGTCTATGTATATACCTATACAAAAGGGACAATTCATTCTTCCCGATCTATAGTCATCCAGAAACTTGAATCTTTCTGCAGCTGTGGAATCAGTTGGCAGCAAAACACACAAAAAACAATCATGCACATTGCCCTGAAAACTATGTTTCACAAAAACAAGCATCCTTACTTTGTTGTCAGCATAGGTAAACTCGTCCACCTGGATAGTGACTCATTAATTCTCTCCAACAATTATACTTCAATAACCTCTACTATATCATCAATTTGTATAGTGGTGGGTCAGGCAAAAGAGGAGCATCATTTGAACTGTAACTTCTCCTAAAAATTTATAATGAATGTCCCTAGCAGCAGGCAAGATCAGCTCATTAACAATAATAAAAATCTTTTTAGCTTTAAAAAGTGTGGTTAACTACTGAAAACTATGCTCCTAATGCAGACACATCTGATCCCATGGTGGCCTTCAATAATTGCTTCTGTTCATATTTATATTTTTCTTTTGAGAAACTCCAAAGACTTGTCTTTTAATGCCAAGTACTTGGTCTCCATTAATTAAGCAGCTTTGAAGGTTTTGTGATATTGTTGGGGGGAGCTAATCATCACATATTGTACAAAGCAGGCTTGGAAATGTGAATCACCTTTTGCAAAGAACATTCAATTTAAGTAGGCCTCTTGATATTTCCTTTTAAATACATCTTTCCTTATATCGACACTCTTAAGAGTCCTCTGTTTCTAATCATTGAGTCTCCTGTTTTCAAAACTTTCCAGGGATGTTTCTTTTTACTATTTTGTCAAGGGTTGCCTTGTGGTCTTACTGACACTGTGACTGAGACCAGTGTGCAGAGTGGGAAAGAGGCATGGACTGACAAGATGTATAAAATAATGCAAGTATCACACGGGGACTAAAATAAATGTCAGATTATTATTTAAAGTCTGCCACAAAATGCAACTGTGGAATTGAAGTACATGAAATCTCTTGCCATTATAAAGCCTGCCACCAATGGGATTTTGTCACTTGCCATTTGTTGATAAGGTTTACATTTGAGCCTCTAACCTATTGATTCATTATGATCTCTTTACAGTCAAACCTCTCAGCTGTCAATCTGTTTTTGCAGCTGGTCCCCCTACTAGCATCACTGCTTCAGTTCTACCTCATATCATCAGGTGTTAGATTTGCATAAGGAACATAAAACCTGACTGTCTTGTATGCACACTTCACAATGAGGTGTGCATATTTTTAGTGCTTTGTTTGTTGTGGGTTTCGTATGTTTAGCTGTGAAGCCTTCACCTATTTATTACTGCTATGAGAATCTAATGCTGCTGCTGAACTGGCAGCAGGCAGAGCTCAGGCGGTAATTTGATGAGAAGCAGCTGTAAATACAGCTGAAGCTTCACTCACCAGCTACTCACCTCCTGGTATATGTAGTAGTACTATTATAGTGAAATATAACCTGATTTTAGATAAAGTTTGTCTTTTCCACCTAAAAATACATTAAAGTTATTAAATATTTTGAGAATAGTCTATATTTTAAAAATTAAGTTTTAATACATTTCAATTTAGAAATTTATTGTCACTATCACACTTGAAATTTCTCCTGTTACTAAATTCCTTCAATTTTTTCACAAAAAACAATTTAAATAGTCTAGTTTTACTTATTTGATTATGAAAAATGTAGATAATTAGATATACCATTTACATAACAATTACATTAGTTCTCACATTTGAACAGTCTGCTTCTCTTAAGTGTTTTGTATTCAGAAACAGGTTAATTTAAAGAGAGGTGACAGGAACCTTTGTGTGCCGATCAAATCCATTCCACATATGCTGCACCAAACAATAGCAAGCCTGCTATTTTAAAACATTGCAATTATTTCTTTCATCAATCAGTTAACTTAAGACATTTGATTTATTTCATTTATTTGTGTTTTCTCATGATTTATGGCAATGGGCTTATGGGAAAATTTGGTTATTTCTCCATAGGCCTATTTTCTATTATAAAAATTATATAATACAAGCCATATTATTAGAAATGCATAACTTACACAGTCTGCTCATGGGATATATGGAGTTTCAACAGACTGAGAGTTTATGTCTTTCTCAAATTCACATGTTGAAATATTATTCTTCAAGGTGTTAATTTTAGGAAGTAGGACCTCTGGGAAGTGATAAAGTAATGGGAATAGTGGGAAAATCTTGAAGAATATGATGAATACCTTTGTTTGAAGACTCCTGAGAGATTAAACACCTCTTCTGCCATATAAGGTCATGAAGAAAAGATGATCATCTATGAACAGGAAGTGAGTTCTAACCAGACATTGACTATGCTCTTATCTAGATCATAGACTTGTAGTTTTCAGAACTGTGAAAATCAGGTTTCTATTTTTTATAATCCACCCACTGTGTGGTAATTTGCTATAGCAGCCCAAAAATACCAAGACACTGTGGTGGTTACTTGATTGTCTAAATGAGTGGAAATGCCCAGGTGAATTGAGTTAGCACGGTTCTAGGTGCAGAAGACCCATTTTAAGGGGGATTGTCAAAATGCTGTAAAAGGAGAATGGAAAGGATGGATTTCAGCAGATTTTCCTTCGAAGAGCCTAAGCTGTTCTCTTTGGAGGAGTTCGAGTATTCACCTTCACTTTGTGTGTCCTCTTGTCTTTCAGGGCAGATTCTTTTGTTTCTAGCACTGGCCTTTCAGCCCATCAGTGCAGACTCTTTGCCATCTAGCACCAACCATTCCACTACCTCACTGAGGATCCTTTATCATAGACTCATACGGGACACTGCTGTGGGCTCCAGGATTTGACTGGATCCTTTACGTCTCTAGCATGTGGACAGATGTTCTGCACTCTACATTTGACTCTGTGGGCAGCCATTGCTGCCCAGTCTTGTAAATTTCTGGGTCCCACATTAAATCTGATTCAGAGCATATAAAGTCTTTTGAGAAGCTTTGCCCTAGCCCTGCCAGCTCTTGTAAGCACTGACTAATAAAAACTGGATCCTTTCGTACAAAATCTTTAGCAGTAATTTGAAGCTATTCTTTAACTAGTAACTTCTGCACACCTTGGAGAATTTAACTTCTGTACACTGAGGAGTATTTAATTGTTACTCTCTTCTCTGGTAATTTAGCCACCAATGGGAGACATTCGAAGAATCTTGATTGAAAGCCTGCCTATTTTCTAAGCTGGAGTCTAGTGGAGAATATTTTAGGGAGAGACCAACAGGAATGCCATTTTAGGAAACAGCTGGTAAAGGAAGTGAATTCACAGACACTTAATTTTGGACTACAGGCTTCACTATGTAAATAACTATTTATGATGAATTGCGGAAATGAGGGTAAGGAAGTATTTTGAATATATACTTTATCTTTAAAATACGTTCCCTTACATAGAACATTGTCACAGATATATTTGCAGTCACTATACATTAAAAGTGAAATGCATGTATGTGCATGTGTTCACACATAAATAATGCATAATTACATGTTAGAATACTCTGGGCATACACATTTAAATATGTTTGTGAGAAAGGACATTTTGTTAAGTAATACATTGATATGTAAAAATAAAAATATAGTTTAAGAATTTTAAAATTCAAATGAAAATATAAAGAACCAAGTGATTATTAAGAGTGTAAGGTAGCCTTAAGATAGCTTGACATCCAAGTCATGATATCAGTACAAGTTGTATGAGAAGGAGCTTTTAGAAGGCAGAATTTACTGGAAGGTAAAACACATAGGATGGAGGCTGGATTAGACTTGAAAGAATTTGATGGCATGAGAAATCAGAGAAGGGATCATCATAACAATATGATGATCACAGAGTCAGAAGTTGTATAAGAACACCAGAGACAGCCTCCAGAAATGTGAGTGAAGCCATATGACTAAAGATAGAGGTTGGTGTAAGTTGTAACATGAGGTGGGGTATACTGTGCTCTGTGCTATAGTATCATATGAATTGAAATCTCAGAAGATTGAAAATTCTTTCCACTTGTGGTTCTTTAAATGTACCATCCTGCCAGCTGTGGACAGAAGGACATCTTTATATTTTCTCTGAAGTACCTATGTGTATTGTTGTTCAATGATTTTCTCAAATCTTGTCCTCAGTTTTGCTCTGCCCCTACATTTGCCAGCTTTTCCTGGCTCTTACTGATAGACTTTGTATGTACTCAGATCATCTTCCTGCACAGTGTGAGTAACAGGGAAGCTGTCTGGACCTTGGCTCACAGATTGTTTTATTAACTGGCTCCATGAGAGAGGGATCTGTGTGACACACAGATAACGAAATAGCCTATTTCACCTTACATATCTATACCTACAATCTGTATTACTAGATAAGTGTGGGAATTTTAGCGATTCAACCTTTACCTTTGAATTAATTTTTAGAAGACAAAAAAGATTTTGTTATTTCTATGGCATCCAGTGGTATCCTCTGTCTATTCACTTTTTTCTTTTTCTATTCCAAGTATACGCTGACAAGACTACCTACTTACCAACACTAACATTCTCTCCCTGCTCCCACTCCAAACTATGTCACAAATCATCACTTCTCTCCAAATGGTTTCCTCAATCTTCTTCCCAAAAGTATGTCACTAGTTTGTCCTAGAACTTATTGACTACTTTTCGTTCTCCATGACACTTTGTAAAAACTTTTCTGAAAATTTGCCTAGCTGCAACGATTCCAGCAAGCAATTTTAATGATGCCATGCTAAATTCCCAAGGTATCCTCTTTTCTGGCCTCTTCCTGTCTGAAGTTCACCCATTTGTTCAGCTATGGTACTAGTGCACATCTATCCTCATGGGTCTGACCACCCTAGCCTGAAGTGAGCACTCCTCTCCTCAACTGTTGTAAAATTTATTGACTGAATAATTCATCTGGCCATGAATCATGTTCTGCTTTGTTACATCTCTTTTCTAATTGTGTGGTTCTGTTATTTAAGCAGTTTTTCCTCACTTCATATCATTATACATTCTCTTTCCTCACAAAGTAGCACTTACATTTTATATTCACTGTAGTTTCTAGCTCATAGAATTGGAATGTAGACACTGAGTAAATACCTATTGATTTGAGTTATTAAAATTTGTCCAAAGTCATTCCTATTACTTTACATATATGCTTTTTATTTTATTTAAGGATCCTGAGTGGTTTATATAGTCCCTCAAAGAGCTGTTGCTTTTGAATCTATTCCATCTACAAATGCCATGATTCTGAGAAATTAGAAAAAAGAATACAAATATTAATGGCAGTAAAATTTCTTTGTATAGATACTGTGGAGCAAAGTAAAGTGAGTTAGGATGGTAGTGAGGATGTCATATGATAATTGAAATAAAAATTCACTTGAAAAAAGTATGTGCAAAAAATGTTCCAACATCAATTTAAATATATCAATGGTTTTAATAAAGAAAGATTCTAATATCTGAAGTTGAATAGTTGCTATAACAGTTACTAGAGTTTCTGTTTCTCTAATATGGATGAAAAATAGAGACATGACTTCCAAATGCTATTCTAAATTGGGCTAGAGATACTTGGTCATAGAAATGTTATAGACATGGTAATGTGTATCAGTTCAGGCATAACATTAAAGATAAGATTGAGATAAATGAGAGAATGACAGCAAGTTAAGTGGTTTTATACTAGGTGATAAACTGTGCCAAAGTGCTTATTAATGAATTATTGTCAGCCTAGATAGAGGATACTGGAGACTTTATCTAAAACTTGTGTATAGTACTTGCACTGATCAACATTTATTCAGTATCTTAGACATACTGAAATAAAGTTTGTGATTATTCATAAGCAAGGAGGGAATGAAAAATGGTTAAACTGATGTCACATGGTGCACAAAGGCACAGACCACAAATAAAATAAGTGTACAGATATAAAAACCTTGATCTAGTTTCTTAATGTGAATTGCAGAAACATAGGTTGGAAAGGGACTTACAGTGAAGAATGTTTAAAAAAATAGACAGAGCACTTTAGTGGGTTCAAGTTCTGTATAAAGTGGACTATTGCTTTGAATTACCAGGGCTGCGTGAAACAATTTTTGGTTTAATTTTGGTTTAATTTAAATTTACTTATGAGAAATCCTCTAGAACATAGAAGTGGTTAAATGAAAGGTGGGAAGTAGGATTATAGGCTATTAATCTTTGAAATGATGATACTATGGAAGTCTGCTCTAGCTTCCTTAGACACTTGAAAAATAGTCACAAAGAAAAGGAATTGCATTCATTATATTGCAGCCCTGGTAGGCAGAGAAAGAATAAATGAACACGCATTATGAGAAGATGGATTTCATTAAATATAAGCAAGAAATAACATTAAGAGTCCAAATCAAATGAGCTAACTGCTGTTAATTCTTACATGAAATGAGGGGTATCATCTGGTGACTCCATTAAACTTTATTAGATTAGCTGATCTTTTGGATCCCTTCCACATTTGAAGATAATTGTAGGATAATTTTGGGTTTCAAAACATGTGGATAAAAGCAACTCTCAATTTCACATGCACTATGAAAGTTCAGAAAGCCAGTCACATACCTAGGAAATGTTTGCTTCCTATTTATTGTGAATGCTGTCTGAAGATTATGTGAGAAATGGATCTATTTGGAATTTTTACTTAAAATTGATTGTTTTTTTATGAAATATAAATGTTTCTGTTTTTATAATTGCCCATTTAAAAAAAAGGAGACTAGAAAAGTAATATAATCTCTGAGTTGTGTTCTGGAAAATTTTTCTGTTAGATTATAAGGCTCTGGTCCCCTAGTCATCAGGTGGCATCTTAATTTCATGACAATTTCTCATACCTGAGCTCTGGAATATTTGATGTTGTTTTCCTTACTACTACTACTACTACTACGACTACTACTACTACTACTACAGCTTAGGCACCCATTACCTCACACTATTATTTTTCTAGTAATGAACTATCATATAACTATTACTCTATAATAAATCATGCCAAATTTAGTGGCTTAAAACAACAACCACTTTACATTCCCCACAAATCTATCAATTGAGCAGGTTGTCCTGGTGATCTGGGTTTGCCTCATTTGGTGTCTTTGATCAGTTGGGTATTAGTTGGTTGACTTTGTTGGTCTTATATAAATGGGATCATCTATGAGGTATCACCATTGGGCTACTGGGCTGAGTTATCTCTGTTCCTGTCTAGAGCAGGCTAATTTGAGCTCATTTTCACTCTGATGTCAGAGGTTTAATAAAGACAATAGAAGGAAAATAAAAGAAGGAAATTAAGGAAAGGGAATAAGGTAATCCCTCATATTTGCTATATTGCATACTGTTATTCTAATAGATGCTCAGACTACCAGCCTTAGGCCTGTAAAGTCAATCAAACAATATAAGCATTTATTTGTTTTTGTACCTCAGTTGCTATCAACTCAGCCTGTCCTCACTGCTCTGTTTTGTTCTGATTTATTGTTTTGTTTTATTTAATGTTCTGTTTTGATTGGCTTTATTTGATTTTACTATGTCTGATGTTATGGACAACTACTGTGAAGATAATAAGATATATTATG
>RJWM01006291.1:0-86106 GCA_004363535.1 Dasyprocta punctata | reverse complement strand
TGTGTTTCCTTTCATTTTTGGAATCTAATATACAGCATAATGTAAAAGTTTGCATAAGACAGTGCACTCCTTCCAACAATGTTTTCTGATTTTAATCATTTAGGTAAAATTTTAGGTGGAACTTATCAGTGCAAAGGTAAATATATTCTCAGTTTTAGATTTTGACCATTTTTTTTCCATATACCTGGAAAACTTTAGCGTGCAAGATACTCTGTTTAATAAAATCTCATGAATGCAGCCCAACTTAAGAAATTCTGACAATCTGATAGATGAGAAATAACTCAGTTTATAAAGGAATTCACTACAGCATTGTTTTAGAATGTGTATATTTTGTTTCTTAATATTTACAATTTTGAACTATTTGAAGTTAACTGTCTTGCACAAAATGTCTAATTCTCTTTTTAAAAGGAATGTGCACAAAGGATAAGTATCTACACCTGTGAGTATACTTGCAAAATATATCTCAATCAAGCAACTACTCTAAAAATATTTAGATTTGGTGGATTGGGTTGTATTATAGTCTAGTGATATGTATTAAAAAATTTGTTACTCAAAATTTATACCTATATTTTTCTCAACTCTCTTCTGTTACATTTTGGAGTATAAGTGGGAGTATGCATATTTTTCCTCTTGATGAATTTTCTCTCCTCTCTTCTAAAGTCAAAATTGTCCTGTGATTCAGATAAGCATGAAATTGCTAATGTGGGAAAGAGCACAATGTTTCTCTTTCTCACAGAGAGAAAGAGTAAGGGCCCTTGGCATGAGAAAATTTTGAAATTAAGCAGTTATGAATTTTGAACCAGCATATACTGTGCAATTTTCATAATGTGTTCATTAAAATTATTAGTTTATAGGGGCAATAAAATTTTGTTAGTAAATTTATGAATGAATAGATTCAAAAAGAAAAACTGCTATATTTTTCAACATGAAAGAAAAGGGAAAAAATATTCATTTTACTTTTCTTACCCAAACACATATTTGAGAAATTTAGGGTTATTATTAATGATCTCTGTGATCTACAAAAAAAAGAGAAATTTAAAACTATTTGCCAATGCTGTTTCTTCTTTTCATTTTCTTTTTATTATTAAACTTCTACCATGAATGAATATAATTTCTTCATGAAACAACCCATCTTTATCAAGTATTTACCATTGTTATCTTGTTTTCCAGGGAAACTAGTTAATATCAAATGTATCAAGAAGCTAAAAAACCTTATTTATATTTTACAATTTAAAAACTCAGGCATATATATTGAAATATGGTTGATAACACTTTTTATTGCAAACCTTTTGGGTTTTACAAAATAATAAGTTCAAAAGTGTTATATCACCTTTAATATTTTTGAATACATAGTTGTGTAAAGAAATTATACATTTTTTCTAATTTACTTACTTAAATTATTTGATTCACAATCCACTTGAACAGTTGTGATATTTTTATATTGTTTTGTTTCATGTCAATAAAAACATTTTTGCTCAGGTATGGTAAAGCAGAATAGAAATAAAAAGATAAGGGAAGTCATTTATATTTTCATTCTTAGCATTATCAAGTAGTATGGCTTTAAAGGTGAAACTAGTTATTCTTGTTTCCTAATGTTGCAAAGTAGAATCTAAACATGTAATCTGAACTATCCAACTTAATAAAGCTGCTTTAGTGATTAAATGAGTTACAAATCATGAAGCTTTCATTATTGCTACATGATAATTGAATTTGATGTTTGTAATTACTTACACTCTTACCGTGTTTACTAATTCTAGATTTTACAAATAGGCCTAGATTACCTTAAATGTGGATCTCATTCATGCATTTTTGAGCTGACATCTTGCTCAATAATGGACTTTGCTTAGAAAAGTGCTACAGAAGGAGAATTTTCGCTTAGCAATGAAATTTGCTGCCTACATTGTTTACACTTTCACTTGGCTTCCATGGTACTTTGGTACATTAAGTCCCTTAAAAATGACTTCTGTTCTGGATGAATGTTCCTACATTGAATTCATTTATAAGTCAGATATATTCTTAAGTGCAACAAAGTGAGTCTTGTCCACTTTCGACACAAATATACAACACATATTATTTTGCACTTCCTAGTGTTCCACTCCACATCACCACTCGTCTTCCACTTGCTTGTGGACCTCCTGGGCTCTGTTTGAGCACCACACTACTGTACACTATACTGTACACTATTGTATTGTACAGTAACCACACAGCAGCACAACTGTGACAGTGTCCACCAGACACGTGAACTCCTTCCACAATTTGTTCACATATTTGTAATGTGAAGTCCGCTGGTATCTGTGAAAGTTTGCAACTTGAATATTCTTTAGTCGAGGACTTACTAATTCTTTACCAGGTCTTGGTTTGGTGGTCTCCACCAAGAAATAGACAGCTGTGTTAATAAGTAACTATCTGAGAATATTGGATTGAGGACTGGAAGGCAAATTTGGGGAAAAGGCCTGTTCTTCATTTGCTCCTGTCACCTTTGCTCATCACTCTTTGTCCTGGAGACTGAATCTAAGTGCTCCGGTTAGGCACACAGCCTCAGCTTATTCAAATCAAGTCATTTGAGAGTACGTTATATTCTAATATCTCAGAATATAATTTAAAGCAGGATTTATATGTTGGGGACTTAAAGAAAAATTTTGATACTATCAAATAGACTTGTTTAGTAATAAGCATGAACAAATTTACTTGAGCATTTGTTTGAGTGAGTGGAAATATTAACGTTTATATCCTTAGCTACAGATACCACTACATGTGCAGATTTTTCTTTTCAGTTATTAAACCAATAAAACATAACTGTAGCCTCTCAAATGATTCCTATGAGGATTTAAATGTTTTGCTGTCGTTCTATGATTAAACCTCACATTTTGTTATTAGGAAAAAGTAATGTAATTATTTTCTAGTAAGGCATTTCCACTTTTATTTATCAATAATATGAGGTTACTATACTATCCAACTAAAAGACCATTACCCTTTCAACTTTCACATAGATAAAAATTGAAATTCGTTATTTTCTTTCAGAATTTCTTTATTAAATGATTCTACTTGCTTTGTTGAGTAATGAAAGTGATTTGGTATCTTGAAGATGATTTTGCAAAAGTTTGAAGGAGCCATAAAAGGCGTTAGTCTTCCACACATATTCTGCATTACAAGTCAAAGACCTAAAATGTTAAAAGATTTTCTGTGCCCAACACAAATAAACTAGATAAAAGTTTTAATTCACTCATATACTTCTATTTTTCTTTCCTTTCCTTCAAATTATGAAATTATTTCTGCACTCTGTTATGTAGATTGAGTAATTTCTTCAACTATCCAATTCTTATTTTCAAGTTAGACCCTGATCATCATAAGTACATCTCCCCTCTGGCTATGTGCTGTTTGAATAGTCCCTTACTTGAAAGCATCTAATCCCCTGAAGGAACAAGTCAAGTACTCCACAGCAACAGTGCAGGGGCTGCTTCATTTCTCACTCAGGTGAACAAACACCTCCCAGTGCCCGCCTCCTAGCTCTCTTTCCATGGGGAACTAGAGTTCTGCTAACAAGATGTTCATTGAAATGAGTCACTTGGGATTAGGGTAGGAGGGGAAGCACAGGCCAGAAAGTCAGAGGGCATCTATTGAGATATTATCTGGGAGGCCTAGAGACAGAAAGAAACAAGATGGTGGCTGTGGATAGAGACCTGGAACCAGGCAGGAGCACAAAGTGGTTGTTACTGCAGTGATCAAGAGGTGGAGAAGAGATACTGTAGCAATGCAAGGGTGGGCACACTCCCACTGCCACCACAAATACCACTGAACTCTGGACCCATGGGGTATGGCACCCATTGCCTGTCACCCTAATGGTACAGAGCTCAGTGCCCAGGAGGGGTCCATTTCATCTCAGAGCAATGACTATTGAGCTTGGGAACTTTGTAAGCTTGATGCTGCTGAGATCCAAGCAGAAGCACTCTCCTGAACCAAGACTGAGGCACTGAATTTCTGGGCAGGATGGAGAATATATGAGAAGCATCTACAGAGTTTGGTGTGGGTGGAAAACCAGACAGAAGTGGAGGGATCAGTGAGTGGCACATGGTACATTCACCTGGTGAGGCACAGAGGGAGCAGATCTAAGCATAAGCAGAAACTTCCATGGAGGGAAGGGGACAGAGGTTGAGGAAGCCCTCTAGAGATCAGCAGAGGACCCAGTGCTTGACTAGTCTGCCCATCCCCCCACCTGTAACAATAGAAGGTGTTCAGTCATAGGACAGGGACAAAACATCTGGCTAGTCACACTCACAGAAGCACAGCTGAAATATAACAGAGTTCTGCCTGCAGGAGGAATGAAAAGGAGGCTCTCTGTCTACCTGGATTCCCAAGCACCTTCATTCACTGGTAGAGAAATCATTGGAAGGGAACTGCTTCCCGTGCCTCCTAGTTGTAACAGTCGAGGACTGCAGTTGATGTTCCCCCTACACGCACATGTGCGTGCATGCACACACACTCTCTCACACACACACACAGACACAGTCTTTTCATTTCTGAACTAAAATGGAAGATGACCTTGGCCAATTTCATACTGAAGTAAAAACAGGACAGGACTATCTACTTTTGTCCTTATTGTGAAATTTGTTTTCATTTTTTCTTTCTTTTTTTTCTTTTTTCTTTTTTCCTTGTCAATATATGTGAAGTAGAGAAAAGGAACTAACTAGCACTTTAGTTCAAGTAAGGCCTTTTTGGCCATATTAATTTAGCTTCCACCAAAGGTGTATGGAGGAGTCAGACACGAACTGTCATCATCATGTACGTAAATTGGTTCTGACCTTTCTATAACTTTCTTAAATCTCCAAAACCACTTCTCTCCTTATTCTTTGCCACTACATATAATCAGTCAGACCTCCTCTCCCCTTTCCTCCATTCTGGATATAAATGTCACATCTCTTTTCTTTCTTTCAATTCCTATCATTTCTTTTTTCTTCTTTCCTTCTTTCTAACCTGTTTTATTCCTTTTCTTTTTTCCTTTCTCCTTTCCTCAACCTGCACATCCCAAACTACTTGTCAGCAGTGCTGCTTTATTGTCACCCTGGGTCACTGAACAAAGTGTGAAATTGTTAAAATAGTTTGTAAATTATATTACGATTGATATATTGTTGGTTCTGTAGATGGTAATATAATCCATAATTGTTCTCTTCTTTCATCCACAGTAACCAGGACTGATCTTGTTACATTGCAAAAGTCAAAAAGGTATATAAATGTCAAGACAAAACCAAAGCTAAAGTAACATCACAAGAAGACACACACTGACTAAAGCCTTCTCCACAGCAACAAAGTTTTCTACTCTAACTGATCTTTAGCCCTCAAGCACGTACACGCGCACGCACACACACACATGCACAAACACACACATACACAAATAAACAGATGAGAAAACAAGGTGACCAGATGCCTCCAAAATCCCTTAAATCTCACAAATTTGTTTTCTCCAGAACAGAAATACAAGTTACTACAGGCAAAGAACTCAAAAACCAAATGGTTAATGTATTTGAAAAGGTCAAAGAGGAAATAAACAAATTCATAGGGTGTTCAGTGAAGACAAAGAGGCTGTAAGTAAACAGGATAATGATTTAATTAACAAAGTATTCAATGCGTTTAGATAGACATAAACAAAAGTTGATTGAATTAAATGAGGTAATACAAGAAGTGACCATTCAAGTAAATAATTAGAGATGAAGAAAATGGATCCAGTAGAAATCTAAGACATGAAAATTCATATTATTGGCATCAGGGATGATCAGTGTAAGAAAAGCATATCAGAATTTAAGAAAAAATAGGTGTAGTAGAACCTGTACTCAGCAATATCCTCTAAACAAGACACCAGCCCTGCTAGATACCAAAAAACCAAATCAAACCAAACTCCCCACGAGAATTAGAGGTGTTCAAAAGGGTTGGAAGATGGAAGCAAAGGCATTAAAAAAAATCATAGCAGAAAAATTTTTAAATCTAGGGAAACAATTCAATACTCATGTAAGTGAGGCATAGAAACCTCAAAGAGCCACAACCAGAAAAAAGTCTACATGTTACATCATAGTGAAAATTTCAGAAATTCAACACAGAGAAAATACCAAAAACTCTGAGACAGAAACTTCAAATAAGGTATAAAAGCAAACCCGTCAGAATAATAGCTGATTTCTTGACACAAACCCTGAAATCTAGGAGAGCTCGGAGCAATATTTCACAATCCCTAAAAGAAAAAAATGCCATTCTAGACTTCTGTATCCAGCAAAATTATCTTTTAAAATTGATAAAGAATTGAAGATTTTTCATGACAACATAAACCTAAGGAAATTCATGATTACCAAGCCAACAGAAAAATTTCAAGACAACCCTACAGAGATAGGGAGCCCATCATCCCCAAATATCCCCAAAGAAAGAACACATTTAACTGTGAGAGTATTTAAATAAGATGAAAAAAACGAAACACTCAACACTGGAAAAGTAATAAAATGACAGGTTTCAACAAATACCTTACAGTAATATCTCAGTGTGAATGGTCTTGACATCCGAATCAATGGACATGAACTGGGAGATTGGATCACCTCACCCCCAATTCTAGACATATATTGCCCACAGTAGACACAGTTTATTCACATAAAACCACATGCACTGAAAGTGAAAAGATGGAAAACGATATCCATTCTACTGGAACTCCAAAACAAATATGTTTAGCTATGTTATTTTTGGACAAGACCAACTTTAAGCTAAAATTAATTAGAAGAGACAAAGAAAGGTCACTGAATATTGGTAAAAGGAGCAATTTAACAGGAAAGAGTAACAGTTATAAATATATACACACCAAGTGTAAATTTACCCAATTTTATAAAACAAGAGCTACTGAACATGAATTGACAGACATCAAAACAATCATGGCAAGGAACTTCAGTATACCACCTCATAAATAAACAGGTCAATCACACAATAAGGCATCAAATAAATATCAGATACTGTCATGCAAGTAGACAACAGATATCTATAGAGTGTTTCATCAACAATATAATAAACATTTTTTTCAGTAGCCTATTGAACTTTACCCCAAATGGGCCATATTTTAGGCCCTAAAGCATACTTTAGCAAAGACAAATGAATTGAAATAATCTCAGCATACTAGTAGATTACAGTAGAATGAAATTAGAAATTAACATCAGGAGAGAACACAGAAGTTACACAAAAAATGGAGAATAAATAATACACTTGAATAAACAAGGAGTCACAGAAGAAACAAAGTAAGAAATTAAAAAGTTTCTGAAATCAAATGATAATGGGAGCACAAAATACTAAAAGCTATGAGAAATAATGAAAGTAGTTCTAAGAGGGAAGTTTGTGGCTGTCTTTGCTGACATTAAAAGAATAGAACAACTCCAAATAAATAGTTTAATGATGCAATCCAAGACCCTAGAAAAACAAGAGCAATCCAAATAGAAAACTAGTGAAGAAATTGAAAAGATCAGTGTGAAAATTAATGAAATTGGAAGTAAAAACACCATAAAAGAATGAATCAAATATTTTGTTCTTTGAAAGGATAAATGAGAGTAAAACCTTAGCCAAATTTACCATAAAAAAGGGAAAAACAGGACCTCTATTAAAGTAATCAGAAATGGAAAAGCAGAATGGGCACCTCAGCAATCTACAGTGTTGTAAGAAATTATTTCAAAAACATAAATTATGGTAAATTGGAGGTTGTAACAGAATTGGGTAAATTCCTAGACACATGTTTATTACCAAAATTGTACCAAGAAGATATTAAAATCCAGGCTAGATCAATAACAAGCAATGCATTGGAGGCAGTAATAAAAGTTTTACTGACTGACTGTAGAATTTTAGGGGAATTTAAGGACTAAATAGCACCAACACTTGCTAAACTCTTCCATGAAACTGATAGGAGAAAGAACACTGCCAGATTTATTCCTAAAAGCTAACATTACCTTGATACCAAAACTGAATGACTCAAGAAAAATAAAAGCAAACAACAACAGCAACAACAAAAACTACAGTTCCAAATCATTAATGAGCATAGATCCAAATGTTGTCAACAAGATAATTGCAAACAATGCAGCAAATAACTTGAAAGGTTATACCTCATGATCAGGTTGGCTTCGTCTCAGTAATATAAGTACATTTCAACTTACAAAACCAACAAACATATTATCTCACACAAACAGAAACAAGTAAAAGTCACATGATTACTTTAACAGATATGGAAAGCTTTCAACAAAATACAATATCTATCCATGAAAAAATTCAAACAAATATAAATATAAATGAACTTATCTCAAAGTGTCCAAAGTCGTGCATCATAAACTGTTATGGCTTGTGTCTAGATGTCTCAATGCCTCATTCAGTCATGTTTTTTTTTTTTTTTTTTGGCAGGAGACTCTTAGAACCAATAAAATATTCAGCAACATTGCAAGAAGCAGAATCAACCGATGAAAAATAATAGTGCTCCTGTATGCTACCGTTAGACCTCCAAGAAAGAATTTGTTTCCTATTTAGAAAAAATTAAATCCCTAGTAATTACTCTAACCAAAGAAGTGATAAAACTCTGTAATGAAACCTATAGTATTCCAAATCAATAAATAAGATTTAGGAGGACATTAGAAAATGAAAGGTCATCTCTTGTTCCTCGATTTGCAGAACTAGTAGTGTCAAGATGACCATTGTACCAAAGTGACATAGAGATTTAATGTAATTCCCACCAAAATGCCAACAGAATTCATCACAGAACTAGAGAAAACAATCTTAAAATTTATATGGAACCAGAAGATACTTAGAACAGGCAAATGGATCCCAAGCAACAAGAGCAAAGCGGGAGGCATCACAATTCTGAATTTCTAATTACACTACAGATCTATACGAACAAAAGCAGCATAGCACTGGCATAAACATAGACTGTTTGACCAGGGTAATAGACATGAGGATGTAGAAAGAAATCCATATACCTTCAGTCATAAAAGTTTTGACAAAGTGGTCAAAAACATATGCTAGAGAAAAGATAGCCTCTTTATCAAATGGTGGTAGGAAAACTTGTTATTCATAGGTAGAAGAATAATTCTAGATCCATATCTCTCACTATGAATTAGCATAAAATTAAAATGGATAGAAGACTTAGCTATAAAAACAGAAATGCTGAGGGTACTAGACAACAAAATTGGGAAAACTGTTGAAGATATAAGTATAGGCAAAGACTTTCTGAAAAGAACACTCATTACACAAGAAATAACACCAAGAATCAATGAATGGAATTATATAAAATTAAAATGCTTCCATACAGCAGGGAAAACAAGCAATAGATTGAAGAGACAGCCTATGGAAAGAAAGTAATTTTTCCAGCTATTCTTTGAACTGAATGTATAATAACAAAAATAGTAGGTCCGTCATAACCAAGACTCTATCAAATGTGTGTAGTCGAAAAGAATATGCACACCTCAAAATAAGTACAAATGGACAATCTGTACATTGTTGTGACTTGTGCCTAGATGTCTCCCTACATCCTCGTGCAGTCATAGGTGGGGGTTTTTCAGAGTGGCTGCATCTAGAATGTGCAGTGCTGGGATTAAGAGTGCATGGTTATTAAATCAGTCCACTAATTAGTTTGGCACCCACCCTAAGCCAGATAGTCTAGATAAAATATAAAAGGGGCAGAAAGAAGCTGCTGTTGTTGCTTGGTGCCTTCTGCTGTCTTCTGCCATGCCTTGGATGGAGTTCGCCAATTATGGACTGAAGCTTCTATAAACTGTGAGCCAGAATAATCCTTTCCTCTTTTGACATTGAGTGTTGAGCATTTTGTCCTAACAACAAAAAAAGTAAAGAAGACATATGTGAAAAAATGTTTAACATATTTGGCTAGTATATAAATGCACATCAGAACAAGCCTGAAACGCCATTACACTCCAGAAAGAATGGCTATTATCAAAACCTCTAAAAAAAAAATGTCAAAGTTGTGAGGAAAATGGAACCTTTTCTTCCACTGTCAGTGGAAATGCATACTAGTACAACCACATGGAAATGGAGATTCCTCAAAATCTAAAATAGAAATTCTATTTGACAAACCTGTATCACTTCTGGATATTTTTCCAAAATAGTAAAACACATCATATTACAATAATACATACCTGACCTTATTTATAGCAGTCAAATTCATACTATCTAAATTATTGAAGCAGTCCATTTCCTATCAACAAATGAATAGATAAGGAAAATATGGTATGTATACACAGTAGAGGACTACCCAGCCATAAAGGAAGCTAAATTTGAGTTGCTCATAGGACCCTGGATGGATTTGGAGGTGTAATGCATAGTGAAATAAATCAGACATAAATGGCTAAATGTGGTATGCTTCTTTTTAACTGAGAAATGCAAAATATAAATCATTTAAAAAGCAAAAGAAGAGACATGCTAGGAAACAGGGAGGTAGACTTGGTGAGGATGGCAAGGGGATCTGTGGAAGGGGACATAGGAAGCTAAGAAGGGAAAGGAGAAGTAAAAATTATTAAACTGTGGTGTGCATATGTATCAATTCTCCAAGAAAGATGCAATTATCATGTATTACAAATAAACACCAATAAAAAGAGTTCTTCACCCCCAAATACATTAATTATTCCTATCCCTTACTATTCATTCCTCTGTTGTTCTGATACATAGCTTATAGATTGTTCTCCAAAATGCAAGGTTGAAAATTCTACTCTAGTATGTATTCCCATATGTAAAAGATTAAACTATGAGTTTCTATTATTAAACGTATTTTTAGCCCTATAATATTCCTATGAAAATTAGCAGGCACAAGTTGTAGACCTTCGGGAGCAGAGAGAGCGTTAAGGAATTAATAGTTTCTACTTATTACTAGACTATAAAATTGTAAGGAACAAATCTTGTGTCATGCTTTTCTCTGAATTTTTAAGTATTAGTTAATATAATAAAGCCGCAGAGTTTATTGTTCAGAATAGCAAGCTAGGGATAACTACCTTGATTTAAACATGAGCTCTGCAATTTCAGGTTTATGATCTAGGTGAATTAGTTAACTTTTATCTGAATAAGTGTTTTCACTGTGAAATCACAGTGCCTGACTCAAGCTCTGTGGTAAGGGTTAAATGAGTCATATATACAAGGCATAGAACAGGGACTAGTGTATGGTAGCATTTGCATGAATGCTGCTGTTACAATAAATTACGATACACAAATTATACAGAAGGTAGTAAGTGTAAGGAATCAAAATTAAATATACTTCAGTGATTTTTATCAATTTTGTAGCCTTTAGTGAACATTGAAACTGCAGAAAGAGAAAAATTTTCTGCAACAAGTATAACAAACATTTCCATAAAATAGTGGTTGCCCTGACCCACCCACACAGGCATGGACAACATTCATGGAAGCAGAGAAAAGACAAAAAAATGAACAAGCATCTCAGTAGAGTTTCCTTAGGTGCAACTAACTAGGGATATCTATACTACTTTTTTAAGCTTTTTGTTTGTATTATTATGTATTTGCAGTACATAATGATTATATTCATTGTGGGGAGTTGGTACAAGAATATAACATGTCTTAAATCTTTTCACTTCTCCTTCCTCTCTCATTCTTCCCTTCTTCCTCTATCTATTGGTCACTTTCACAAAAGATCTGTCTACCTATTTCCTATTACCTGTCTATTGTTTTATTTAAATTATTTACACATTGGGTTCCTCATATAAGAGACACCATGTGCTATTTAAGCTTCCTTGTCTGCTTTATTTCATCAACATTATGGTCTCAAGTCTATAATACTTTCGAACAAAGAGATTTCTGCTTGAACTCTATTAGAAGTGACCGGTAAACAAAAGAATAGTATAAAATGAAGTAAAGATTTTTGTAACTTTATAACAAAAAAGTTGATTTATTGGTAGCTTATTAAATCTTATTATAGTTAATCAGAAATTACACTGGGTATATGTGTTGTGTTATACTTTATGACTCGATTTACTACTGTCTAAATTTAATTTGTATTGTGTTTATATAGTCCTTGGTAAAGCATTTCTTTGTGTGATAGGATCATGATGACTGATCAAGCTCATACATCTCTTTCAGACCTATAAAAAAAAGAATACTATATTTGTATAACATAAGAACATAAGAAAGCATACACTTCATGGACCCAAAACTATAAAAATGTCTCCCAAGACAGAAGGAACTACTGGCCAAAATATCCAGAGGAAAGTTGTATGGGAAGAGATGTTAGACATGGCACATAAAAGGCAACCCTTGTCTCCAAATAGGACTGTACACCATGTGGAATTGCACATGTACATACTGATAGAGAGCTCTAGTGATCTACACAAAGCTTTAATTTGGCAGCAGAAGCTTCTGGAAGTGCTGCAGATAGAAGCCACCGGGGCCTGAAGCTTTGGCTGTGGAGAAGCAGATAGAGGTGTCTAAGCAATGCCAAGAAACATAGCACTAAGAGCTGTAACACCAAGGACTAACAATCACTGGCATTCAAAGCCTGGAGCTACTATCAAAGGAATTAGGCTTTGCCAAATCATGAATTCTATTAGAATTGAGCAAAAGAGCTTTCAGTGGACTGGTGGCAGCTAGTGGTTCAGTGGTAGGGTATTTGCATAGCATACATGAGGTCCTGGGTTCAAACCACAGAACTGGAAAAGAATAGAGAAAAAAAGAAAAAAGAAAGAAAAAGCATGCACAAGGTACCAAATATATATTTGTTACAATGACTAACATATTTTTGCAAGGTAAGGTTCACATCATTTAAATTTACACATTTTGTGTCACATAAGTTAGGACTGAATGTTTTATCAATGACCATGGGATTAGGAATAAACCTGGAAGAGTTAGAGTAATTGGTGAATATTGCCAATACTAAGTACTTTTGACAAATGTATATAAAAATAATAATTTCATTGTTCAGCATATATTCTTAGGAATGTAGAGCTACTCTATGACAATAGTTTCAGATAGAGTACAGATATGAGGGTTGTACTGGACATGCTTATTTTAAGGCAGTCTTTCTGTTCAGAGTCAGTGTTTCATGAAGGTTGGTAGATGAGATTTACTGTATTCTTCACGTCCCCTTATTCCAGTAGAGTACACAGCCCAGAATAGACTGCGAATGAATTTTTAGTGACTAAGTGAGTAAATAAATGAGAATGACCAGTTTTGTTTTGTTAAATCACTCGCTTTTCTGCTTTTTTCTTACCATCACACCTTTCTTCTGATTTGTTCATATGTTTCAAACTCTGTAACTACTTAGATATTCAAACGTTTTGACATATGCTATCTCTCTGAGCAGAAAGAAACTGGAGGGTAAATGGTCTTATGCTTCTGCATGGTATTTATTATCTACTCTAAAATGTCCTCAAGGAACTTAAGGCTATGGAAGGAGACAGTCAAGTCTTCAAACTCCAGCAATAACACTCAATACTGGGCATTTGAAATATGCACAGGGATCTGAAGAAGGCAAAGCAACAGTGAGGCACACTTCCTGAAGATTTTAATGATGACCAGATATTTGTAAAACTGACACATAATGGAGAAGTAGAGTTTACAGAGGGTTCTGGGAACAAGATAAAATATTCAGAGTTGGAGGCCTGGAAAAAGAATAGGTTGAGGAAGCAGACGAGGCTAAGGTAACTAGGGCCTTTTATTTATTTAGTTATGTATGCTTCTGAAACAAATTTATGGACAGATCATTATGTCCTAGATAGCAGTAAAGCAATGAATACAAATGAGATACCTTACTAGTCTTAAATTCTAGTGATAAAGATAGAAAAATCACAACATGACAAATAGCAACACTAAGTGAAAGACAAAACAAGAGAGAGGAAAGGAAAATACTAAAGTAGAGAGAAGAAAATGTTAGAAAGCAGTCATGAAAATGTGTGGTATTTATACGCAATGGGCACTACTCGGCCATAAAAGGAAAAACTTGAGTCAATTGTAGGAAAATGGATGCACCTTCAGACTGTAATGTTACATGAAATAAATCAGACACAGAAGTTTCAATATTGCATGGTTTCTTTTATATAAGAAACCCAAAACATAAATAAACAACAAAATAAAAGATAAATAGTAGCAGAGAGAGCAAGAGAAAGAGAGGGGGTTTTTGCAAAAGGAAAAAGAACCAAGGGATGGAAGGAGTGGGAGGGGAATGGGAGGGGTTGAAAAAAACCACTTAAGATGTGTTATGCACTTGAACCAACTCTGTAAGAGAAATGTAATCATTATGTACTGTAAACATGTGCAAGTAAAAAAATAAAAATTGGAAGAGATGACATTATATAAGGTCATCAGGAGCAGAGAAATGCATGTGGCTGAATGTGAATTGTGTGAGGGAGGGCAGAGAAGGGACGCAGGTATGAGAAACTGCCAGTACAGAGGCGCGGAGGAAGGAGTGTTCCTCTGTGTAGCGAGAGAGAGAGAGAATAAATTGAGGCAGGAAGGCAACAGTGACTCAAAACAGGGTTGCAGGGAGTCTTGAGCATAATGATGACTTTGGTTTTCTCATAGAGTTGTGCTGAAAAGTGCCACAATTGCAAGGGTGTGCGGAGAGGAAAGAGAGAATCCAGGGAAGTCAGGTGTCTTGAAATCAACTGAAGAAAATGCTTTCAAGAAAGTGGTGCAATCAATTGCGACCATATCACCAACAGTTTAAATGAAAGTTGCCTGAGACCTTTAGAGCCAGCACAAGAGATGATTGCTAAATCAAATGACTGCAGACTTTTTTATACATTACTAGAGGAAAATGCCTACTTGAAGAACATATAAAAGAGACCCCCCCCAAAAAAAATCACAGTTTCTTTCAGTAGTAGTATGGCTATACTCTTAAAGGGATTGTGGTTCGAAAGGCAATTACTTTCAAGAAAATGTGACCCTTACTTTTGAATTTTGGGAAGATGTTTGGAAGAAAAGTGGCAGAGAAACTGTAAAAGTTGATGAAGGAAGCAGAGTCTCAGCGAGAGTCGTTCCCAGTAGTCCCCAAGAGAAGTAAGTTGCTGGACCAGGATACTTTCACGATGTGAAGCAATTTGTGCAGTTTTTAGTCCATTTTTCTATTGTGTTATCTTTAAATATCGAGATCTTTCTTAGCTGTGGAAACTCTAATGAACTTACACGTAACACATGATGTTGACTGGTTAGGAGAAGTGGTGTACTTAAGAGTGGGGATGGTTTCCTGATGGTGACTCCTTTCAAGATCCTGACCTCCTTCCTCACAGTGGCACACATTTAAAAACCTTTGAGTGGAGGTTGAGGGTTCATGTTGTGGTTGCTGAATTGCATTTTTCCTTGTGCAAAACTAATAGACCCACATAGGGTTAGAGCTGTGCACAGGGCCTCACTAGATTATTTTCTTCCTTCTCCATATACTCTTCTCTTTAGAATGAACATATATAAGTTTGAGGCCATATTCATTTTTTATTCCTCTCAATGTTTTTTATGTTTCATCTCCTCTCAATCAAATTCTATGTATTTTTAGTTTTTTAAAAAATAGAATTTTACAAAGCACTTGCCGCAAGGGTTTGGGAAACTCTAACTGAGTGCCCCAGGCTGATTTGTCATGACATGAAAAATGACAGGTCAGACCAAATCTTTTTCCTGCCCCAAAGAACACTCTTTACTGTGAAACTGCAGGAGTTTCCCTTGACTCATGTTCTCTGAGATGTCCCAGGGGTAGTAAAATGTTTTCCTCTTATATCAAACTTTGAGCACACAGTTTGTGGCTAAAGTATGAAAATGGAAAAGTTTTATGAAATAGTAAGGGGTATATGTATTTTCTGACAAGTAAATTTTGTGTGAGTCTTTTAATTAATGGATTTGAAGTTTAAGTCTGATTGATAAGCTTTGTCATATGACAGTAGTTACATGTTCAAATATTTTCCAGAGTTGAACAGACATTATAAGCGAATGGAACTGACTGTGGTGAGGTGCTACACTGAACACTGGATGTCCTCCAAAGGCTATTTGTTGAAGGTACAGTCATGAGCTTGCAGGTCTTCTGGAAAAAAGTATTTAGGGATGGGGCCCAGTAGAAGGAGGTTAGATCACTGCGCCAAGCCATTGAAAGGATATTGCAATGTTCTCCCTCTCCCTATTCCTTTTTCTGCTTCCTGAATACCATGGGGTCAACAGCCTCTGATATACTTTCCACCATGTTGTATTATTCTTTCACAAGGCAAACACAACAAGAGATTAAGATCATGGCCAGAAACCTTTGAAACTGAGGGCTAAAATAAACTTTTCCTACTACTTAGTTGTTTGTCTTGGTGTTTTTTTTATTTTTATTTTTTCACACTCACATTAACTAACACTTAGGGCCTTGGGAAACAGAAAGTATCTACCTTATCTAATGTCCTGGTAGGAAAAGGTAGGAATGAAGATTATAATTATCATACCTTTGAGTGGAATTAAAGAGCTGGCATGACATTGATGGAGATAAGTGTAGCGTAAACACAGGAGTGATTAGAAGCATAAACACTGTGGATTAAAAACATGAACAATCACGAATTTGGAAATACGAGCTTAGGATGTGATACCATGATGATTTGCTAGAGATTTATCTCTACAGAATACTTGATTCTGGACCCCTCAAGCAGACGTGTTTCTTTCTTTCTTCTGATCTGAAATTGGCAACGATTTGCAGAGTCAGAAAGAAACTGTTTAGGATATGTGTACTATATGGTCTGTGTCACAAATGGCTCTTTTGCAGGTGTGCAGAGATGCAACTCCAGATAGCAGGTAGACAAAGCAGTGTGTCTAGATTTCAATGGGTTATAAATGACACTTGGGCCAAATGGCTGTAGTCAGTCAACCCCTAGTATAAATAATGAGCTTCTTTATTCTTTCCAGAGATGCTGACAATCATTTAACAATTTATATCAAAAATTATCTCTAAAGTCACTAACTTTTGCATATTTAATTGGCTATATCTTTGCAGTTTATAAGGTAATTTGCAACTGCAAGTAAATATTTCCACTTGCTAGGAAGTTTCATTATATATAGACATTGATTTCTTCATCCAATATATATCTACTGAGTTCCTATTTTGCATCAGGCTTGGTGCTTCACACTAGGAAAATATGAAAAAAAAAAGGTATGTTAGCTTAAATAAAGGATACAGATTATTGGAACTGTGGCCTAATGAACATGAAAGATGATACTTTTGGTTTTTTCTGAGTTTTTTTCTGTCAAGAACTATGGAAGTTCTCTCTAAATGAGAACTGAGGGAAAAATGTACAAAGCAACAACAACAAAAATGAAAAACTCCAGAGAAGGTTCTGAGTGGAGTACATCTTTGCCTGCACTCCTCTCTTTGGCCCTTGTGAAGTGTTCTTGCAGGACTGGCCCCCAAAGAAGATGTGAACATTTATGTCAAGTGCTCTTCATCCAGTGCTGGTGCAGCACAGAGCAGAAAGAGTTTTCAGCTGAGGACTTTAGAAAAATCCTTCTGATATTTTTATTCTCACAGAAAATCCTACTTTTAAATAGTATGGGGGCATATTTTCTAAACTATAAAGAAAATAAAAATATTTTCTTAGGATATGATGGTTAAATATTCTTTCTGAAAACCTGAGAATAGTTTTTCTTTGTGATACGAAAGCAAAGAATAAACTGGTTTAAATGCTTGATAGATCCTACAGCATCAGCACAAGTGCTTAGCAAAAAAGCTGAGGGTTAAAATGGCCCATAAAACATTTCATAGTAGAAGTGATGATGTCTATAGTAAAATAAAATAGGATGGTGGCCAAATAGAATATTTATTGTAGCTTCTCAAACAATATGATAGCAAAAAGAGTGGGATGAATTTTTTCTGTATGATAGTTCACCAGCTCACCATTCTTCTTTCTGTGAAAAATAAATATTTCACAGTTCTTAAATGTGCCACTTTCTCATCATAAGTGTGCAGCAGTATAGTTTGAGATAATCAAGAAACCTGAAGGCAAATACTTCTAAGTTTTTAAATTGAGCATAAGAATATAATTCTTCTGGATGTCACTTATACTATAAGTCTATAGTGCTGTTAATTTTTTATGTATGGCTCCTGATGCTGATGTATTTTGAAAAGTAAGCATAGTCACACTATAGCGTGTGCGAAGAGTGAGAAAAGACATAGACATGGAACAAAAATAGTGTGGTTATGTGAAAGTGAAAAAGAATTGGAAAGATTTTCCAATGTATAATGACAGCTTAGAATATCTCAAATTGGTAGGTACTTTTTAAACTCATTTCTTAATCTAAACAATTGAAAAAACATATAGATGAAAGAAACCTTTCCTTCTAGTTTTTGGTTTACCATATGACAACTGGGAACATAACCAGTGTAATCTTATTTGATTCTCAAAAAAGAAGAAGATGAAGTCCAATTACTTTGTTTTGTTCAATGAAATATTAGTTTATCTTTTGGCCAGCATTAATGCATTTTTTCTTATGATGAACTTTTTCAGTCTCCGTATAGCAGTTTCTCAACCCTCATTTAACCTACTTACAGACATAAATTCGACTAAGCATATTACTATATAAATATGCTGCTATTTTGTTTAAGACAATTCATATTAATTAAGATTAAGATTAGTATATACATATATTATCTTGAACGTAATAGGAATTTAGTAATTTAGTTATTAAAAGAGCAAATAAAAAGATGAAAATTTAAACTCTGCTTTAATAAGAATGCAAGTAACATATTTTAAATAGATAGCTGTTTGCCATTTTATTACAATTTCTGAGGGAAGCATGTTTCTCATGTTAGCAACAATTCAATCAAATGATTTTTATAAAACTGTAACACTGGAAGTTTATCTGTGGGTCATATTATGATGTTTTGCTTTATGGGCATTTTGAATTTGTAAGTGGAAGTCTTCTGTACTTTTGTGCCTTTGATGAACCCATATATGTTTTCAAGTTATGATTTGATGATCCCTTATGCTCATACTATTATGGTCCCTTCAGGCACTGGAAATGTACCTATATGATTTTAAAAGATTTAGAAGATATATGCTTGCTTATTTCTCTGATAAGAAAAATTTAAAGGAACATCAATAACTTTATCATATGTATAATTTTAAGTATGGATTTTTTTATGATGTTATGAATTTCATCACCATATATATATATATATATATATATATATATATATATATGAAGGATTAATAGTCAAGATACCAAATCTTTATTAGTTTCTAATATCCAAATATTTATGTCCATTTTCTTTTTTTAACTACCATTTTCATTTTTTTTAACCACTTCAACTTAACCACATATGAAAAGCTGTACATATTTATTTGGGATTTCTTGGTGAGATTAGATTTAAACACATGCACCAGAAAAATCACCATCAAAGCCATAAACGTATCCATCACCTCCAAAAAATTAATTCCATTATCGTTTGTATTATTATTTTAGTAAAAACACTTAGATAACAATGACTTTTTAAAAAATTTTAGAGTATTACCTATATGCATGATACTTCATAGTAGAGCCCCAGAATTTAAATTGCATAACTGAAACTTCGCCGGTTTTGACTAATACACCTGTAACCCTATTTTCCACACTTCTCAGTCATTTGACACCACATTCCTACTCTGCTTCTAAGAACTGAACTATTTTTAATTCATCATGTAAGTGACATCTGCTAGTATTTTCCTTCAGCGCCTATCCTTTTTCATTTAGCATAATAGCCTCAAAATTCTTTGTTGTTGAAAATGGCAGAATTACTTTGTTTTATAAAATTGAGTATTATTTATCAGGCATATATTTAACATATTTTCTTTAGATAGTCATCTCTTGATAGAAGTTTATTCAGGCTGCTTCAATATCTTGGCGATTGTGAATAATCCTTCAACAAACATTTTTCAGTCTTTTCATGATTCTGATTTTGATTCTTTGGTTATGTATCTACACACAGAATTGTTGGATCAGATGGTAGTTATAGTGTTTTTTTCTAATGAACTTGTATATTGTTTTCTATGATGTCTTTAAAACTTTCTATTCCTGCCAATAGTGTTCCTTTTTCTCAAAATCTTTTAATGTGATTTATTGCTGATATGCTCTCTCAAATAGTTTTTCTTGTATTTCTATTTTATATAAATTTTCTAAACCTTTATAAGACATTTTTCAGGTGATAAAATGATCTGTAGACTTATTTTTCCTTTCAACACTGAAAATGGCATTCCACTGTTTCTGTTCCTATCATTCAGTTGACAATGTGTTAATAACCTTGTTATTGATATTTTCAAAGTAATATTTTCTCTTTGTATCCTCTAGAATTTTATTACAATAGATTTAGATAAATTTTATTTATTCTTAAATACTTACAGACTATATTTTAATGTATTCTTTTACAAAGTTTCTAAAATTTATCAAAAATCTATTAGATATTCCTTTCAATTCTATTTTCTTTCTTTTGAGGGTGATTACAATTATACTCAATGGAACTTTTTTCCTTGTTTGACATGTTTCTTACATTTTACTTTAAAAATGGCATTTTTCTATTGATATTTAATTTATTTTTATTTTATATATTATTTAACATATTTATTATGTTCTCAATTTTCTTTCTTTCTGTCTTCTTTTTTTCTTTTTCTTTTTTTTTTTTTTTTTTTTTTTTTTTTTTTTTTTTTTTTTTTTTTTTTTTTTTTTTTTTTTTTTTTTTTTTTTTTTTTTTTTTTTTTTTTTTTTTTTTTTTTTTTTTTTTTTTTTTTTTTTTTGGTACTGGGAATAGAACTCAGGACCTCACGCTTGCCAAGCCGGTGCTGTGATGCTGAACTATATCCTTGGCCCTATGTTCTCAATTTTAAACATTACTTTTTAAAAAAAAGCAATTTCCATTTGCAATTGTTTAATATATTTCAGGTTTCCCCTTGAAATTATTTATCTTTTCTTTAAATTTTGAACATATTAATGACAGACCATTTAAAGTCTCTGGCTCATAAAATTATATGTGGATCACCATGTGTCTGTCTCTACATTTTTTCTGTTTCTTTCATTTTCCTGGCTTTGGTCATGGGTCTGTCTTCTGTTATATCTCCCAATGTTTAATGGATTAACTTTGTGTTGTATGTAATTGAAGTTAAGTGAAGTTGGGTTTTTGCTTATGGAAAAACCATTGTGTTTTTTTAAGGGAAGGGTTATAAACTGTCTTTGGACCTAACTAAAATTTTGAGGGAGATACTAGACTCCTTTATTATCCTTAAACTCCCAACTGAGGCTGCATAAAGATCTGTTCAGCTCTTCTGTGTTCCAGCTCCTTCTCTACAACCAACATTTGCTCTGAGACGTAGGAAAATGTAATATAGCTAGCTGATCATATTGCTTTCATTCCTGTAGGCAGCTTGGCCTCCAATTCTCAGTTCCTGGGTGCCTTCAAACAATGCTTTGACCTTTTATCTAGTATTTCTTTGATAAAAAGAAACATTGTCTTATAGGTAGAAGTGACAGTCCATACCACCTTTGCTTTTGTCCACACTTGGTTAGATATGTTTCTATACATAGACTGATTTTTCTAGGGAATTCCCTGGCTTTGTTTCTTTACCTAAATAAATAAATAATAATGTGTAATGAAAATAATAAATAATAAATTGTAATGAAAATAATAAAGACTGCACTAGGATGAGTGAGAGAACATCCTTCCAAGGGGTTATTTGTGGATAACCTAGACCTCTACTTGTACTGTTTATGTCCAGATTAAGTACTGCTTCTTTGAGGTCATTTGTGGCTGTGGTGTAGCTTCACAGTTATTTCTTTAGAGGATGATTTCGGAGGTAAAATTAGTCAGTTCATGTATGATATCCTATTCCATGCACAAGTACTATTGAAATTTTTAAAAGGAATGAAAGAAATCTGTCTGTAAAAGAGCTTTCTATGCTTATTAACTACTTAATTGTTATTTACGGGGCTTAGAACAGGAGAATATAATGTGTTTAAAATATAAGGAGAATAAGGCATATAAAGGAGAAATGAAAAGAAAAATGCTGGAAAACTAATCATGAACTAAAAAAGATTAGGTAAACAAAGAACTTCAGAAAGAAATGCACATGATGAACATATTGGGGAGATTTGAAAATTTTTTTTAACTATAGAAAGGAACAAAATACCATAAAAACAAACAGAGAAAAAGAAAGTTGAGAGGTACAAATGTGTTTGCCATAAAAAATAATGGAAACATGGGAAAAAAGTTAATACTCACAAGTAAAGAACAAACAGTTACACAAAATGTAATTATACAAGCAAGAAGAAACCTACAAAAACTCAGCTCAGAATATCCAACAGATGTGGTCTAGAAATTTTGTAAAAAAATAGAATGATGGCAAAGAAATTATCTATCATCTATCTTTCTATGTATTTATCTAACTATATCTACATGCATACATGTGTTATTTTTAAATTGAAAAAATATTTAGTAAATAAGACTGTATGCTTTGTGTTTGTTTTTAATTTTTTTAAAAAAGCCAATTTAGTTTCATAAAATGACAACATGAAACAGATGAGGAACTTTTTGTCAAATTTGAGTGCTTCTTCTCTTAGAAGAAAAGGCATTTTTATGGGAGACAAATTTCAATGTCAAATTCTATTCAGTGTCCATCAGTAGTTATATATGAGAATATATTATATGAAGATCTACTGCACAAATTTTGAATTATTTTCCAATTCAGAAAAAAATACTTTATGAATTAACTGAAAGCTTTGAGAGAGCACATTTCTCAGAATTAAAAAATTCATAGAAAGTTAAGAAGGAAGAAAGATAACTTGTGAAACACAGGATTCCATTTACGAGAACTATGTTCACATCTTAGGATGACAAGTGTATTATAAATCTCAACAATATGTGCAGATTGTTAGAGGAAAAATTAAGATCATGAACAAACAAAAAACAAAAAATAGAGTATTTTTAAAAAGCAAAAATATTAAAACAGAGTGGTCTACAGTTTAATAGATGTATATAGTTATAATTTAGAAAATTAGCTACTTGAAGGCCTAGAAAAGTACAAAGATATAAGAAGGAAACCAATAATTTTGAATTCCAAGAAATATATGGCTCTTACAAGAAGATTCTTAGAAGCAAATCAAAAAGGGGTATAATGTTAGAACATTTTATCCATAAGAAAAAATAATTCATTTGATTTGATATTAGGACTATTCTCTTTCAAGTAAACCAGGAGTCATGACACTGAACTTAGCTAGACTAAAATATAATTCTAGGAACTTATCTGATCTAGAATTACTCTAATGTTTTTTGTGGGTTTTTTTTTTTTTGTTGTTGTTGTTATTGGGGATGGCACTCACAACTTCACCCATGCCAGGCAGTCGCTTCCACCACTGAGCTGAATCCCCGGCCCTATTTTTTGAGACAGGGTCTCACTATACAGTTCAGGCTGCCTTGAACTCACTTTGTAGCCCAGGCTGGTCTCGAACTCATAATGATCCTCCTGCCTCAGCCTTCTGAGTGCTGGGATACTCTAAATTTCTTTTTTCTTTCTTTTTTTTTTTTTTTTCGGCACTGGGGATCGAACTCACAACCTCGCACCTGCCAGGGCAGGCGCTTAAGCCACTGAGCCAAACTCCCGGCCCTGGTTTTTGAGGCAGGGTCGCACTATGTAGATCAGGTCGGCCTTGCGCTTGCGTTGTAGCCCAAGCCGGCCTCAAACTCACAACGCTCCTCCTACCTCAGCCTCCGGAGTGCTGGGATTAAAGGCGTGCACCACCACGCCCGGCTGGGATACTCTAAATTTCTTGAAGTCATAATGATACTATTTATTGATTTCCATTTTCAAAACTTAATCACTGAATGAAGTACTAACCCCAGATGATTGGTGTATTAAGAAATGGTATTAAAACTCATATCTTTGTCTTTTATTACTTGCTAACAGAACTTTACTTTTGACTAGACATATTGACCAACCACCAAAGATTACAACTGCCTGAGTGTAAGAGGCAAGTGAAAACGATGAGAAGAAATTTTAGGAAATCTCTGTTAAAAGAAGCTCACATCTCTTTACTCTTGTGATTCTGTTGTTGCTGTTTTTCTTCTGTACAATACTTCTTGATAGCCAGAGTTAGACCAGCCATTTTTCTGCTTATTCACATATTGCATTTGTCCTTCTACTTCCTGTGTTGTTATCTTCCCACTAGTGCTTTTTCTGTACATGTGGCTGAAACTGATAGAGTTGTGCTTAAATAATAAGGGTAATTTATTAGCAATGATGAAAATTTCAGTGACAATAAAATGGAAAAATTAAAAAATTAAGAGTTCAGAAAAATTAAATCAGGATCAATAATAACCTTATCATATAGAGTAGTTAGTAAAGACTAAAAGTATAATGAATCGAAAAATGAAGTTTTATGGAAGTCAAAAAAGTTAGAAACATTACAGAAAATGTGAAGCAATATGGTAATATAACTAATTCATTTAAAAAAGAGATGAGATAAAGTAATATAGTTTATTATTTATTTTATTTTATTTATTTTTTTGCCTCACCAGGGATCGAACTCACAGCCTCACGCCTGTCAGACAGGCGCTTAAGTCACTGAGCCAAACTCCCGGCCCTAGTAATATAGTTTAAATGAAGTATTTTTGGCTTTTATTGCATGAAATCTATGGATATATGATGCAATACATAGAGAAGATTTTAATGTTTTGGTCTATAGTCATAATCAAATCTTAAAGAACATTTGCCTAGGAGAATGCTGAAATACATATTCAGTAAACACCTAAAATGGATTATAACTGCAAGAAAGATAGAAATATTTATTTTTAAGTAAAACCAAAATGATAACATAGTCAATATTTCTGTAGCCCTCAGTTCTCACCCTCGTCAAATATTAAGCACATCTCTTCTTACATGCTATCTGTTCATTGCTGCATGAGTAGTACCAAAATGTTTTGGAGGACTTTTTTGAAAACAAAAAAGAATAAAAACAATGATAAAGAATTTCTAAATCAAATAATAGATTAACAATGGTTAATATATTGCATATTGTTAATTTCAAAGTAGTTCAGATTGCAAGATATAGGCATGAAAAAATGATTGAAAAATCAAACAATGAAAGTAAACTCTTCTTTTTGTTGAACAGAGGTTAGTAGCATACTTATCTATTTTGAAATACATATTTATATGATATGGTCTTTTCTCTTCTTTCTTTTCCCCTTTCCACTATCCCAGTAGATTTTTCCTTTTGAACAGTTTCTTTCCCTTTTACTTTCACAATATCTATTGTACATTTTGGATCTTATTTACTCTTTCAGTGTTTTACACTAGGGAGACAATGTGATATTTACCCATACAAGTCTGATTTATTTCACTTATGAGTATGGTCTCAAGTTGTATCTGTTTACCTATAAAAGTCTCAAATTTATCCTTGTTTATAGCTGAGTAGTATGCCATTGTATAAAAAGACTTCATCTTTTTTATCTGTTCAGAAGTTGATGGGCATTTGGTTTTTTTCTCAAGATTTAGCTATTACAAATTGTGCTGCTATAAGCATGGGTACTCACATATATCACCGTGGTATGATGTTTTCAGTTCTTCTGAGAAAATACCCAGAAGGGGAATAGCAGGATTGAATGGGATCTCTAATCCTAGTTTTCTGAGGACTCTCTACATTGATTTCCATAGTGGTTGTACCAGTCTACACTCCCACCCACAATGGAAAAGGGTTCCTTTTCCCTTACATACCACCAGCATGTTATTGGTTGATTTCTTGATAATTGTCATACTTTGTGGAGTGAGATGGAATCTCAGTGTTGTTTTAATTTGCATTTCTCAAATGACCAGTGATGTTGAACATTTTTTCATATATTCATTTTCCATTTGTATTTCTTCATCTGAGAATTGTGTTTTCACCACACTTATTGGATCCTTGAATTTGGGTAGCCTGATTATTTTCAATACTTTATGTGTTTTAGATAGAAGTATTTTGTTTGAGAGACAGCTGGCTAAAATCCTTTCCCATCCTGTGAGTTTTCTTTTCACTCTGTTGGTGATTGCTTTTGATGTGTAAAACCTTTTTAATAAGATGTGATACCAGTTGGTGAACCTGGGAAGCACTTCCCCTGCAGTTTGTGTTTTGTTCATGAACTCTTTACCTATTCCTATATTTTTAAGATTTCTACCTATCTTGTCTTCCAGTACATTTAGTGTTTCTGTTTTGATAATTACATCATTGATCCATTTTGACTTTTTAGTTTGGTTCTTGGTGATAGACATGGGTCTAATTTTAGTGTTTTGCATGTAGAGAGCCAGGTTTTCCAATACCATTTGTTAAAATGTCTATCTTTCTTCCATTAAACAAATTTGGCCCCTTTGTCAAAAATAAGGTGGCTGAGTATGTTTGTAGTTGTGTTTACATATTCTAATCTGTTCCACTGGCCCTCAGGTCTACTTTTTGCTATTATCATGCTAATTTTATCACAGTAGCTTTGTAGTTTAATTTTTTTATTTTAAACAGAAGAGAAGAAATTAAAGTAAAACAGTGTCACAACAAGTCAAGAGGAGAGTAATAATAATCAGTACGTTGCATATTGTTATATTCACAGCAGTTGTTTAGGGTATAAGATATACACATGAAACATTGTCCAGAAAATTAATAGCACAAAAGTTTCACCTCAATGAATCAAGAAAA
Source organism: Dasyprocta punctata (assembly GCA_004363535.1). Lineage (NCBI taxonomy): Eukaryota > Metazoa > Chordata > Mammalia > Rodentia > Dasyproctidae > Dasyprocta > Dasyprocta punctata. Next base: position 59,478 of record RJWM01006291.1, on the reverse strand, counting down.
ACCAGCTGTATGACTATCTTTTTTATTATGATTGCTCTATTATTTTCAATTAAACATTTCTCATTAAAAATGAAATTTGAAGATAACCCTGTGAAAATTACTTTTCACTCAAATTCTTTTTCTTTAACTGTCTTAACTAATTTTTTATATACATAGATTTTCTTTCAGTTCATCACACAAGTGCAACAATGTGATGGTTACATATGTGTGCCTTATTTAGTTCAATGAGAAGTATATTTTCAAGGTGCATTTTCACTCTTAAATGAGTAGAACTGTCTAGTTTATCATTCTTTATAGCTGAGTAGTATTCCATTATATAGAAATGCCATAACCTTTTTGTCCATTCATCACTGGAGGGGCATTTAGGTTGTTTCCAAGATCTAGCTATTATGAACTGGGCAGCGATAAACATAAGTGCACAGGTATCGCTGTGGTAGGATGTTTTTAATTCTTTTGGAAAGATACCCAGAAGGGGAAGAGCTGGGTCAAATGGGACCTCCAATCCTAGCTTTTTGAGGAATCTCCACACTGACTTCCACAGTGGTTGCACCAACCTGCATTCCCACCAGCAGTGGAGAAGGGTTCCTTTTTGTCCACAGCCCCTCCAGCACTTGTTATTGTTTGACTTCTTAATAATAGCCATTCTTTCTGGGGTGAGGTGGAATCTCAGTGTTACTTTCATTTGCATCTCTCAAATGACCAGTGCTGTTGAACATTTTTTCACATATTTACTTGCGGTTTGTACTTCTTCATCTGAGAAGTGTGTGTTAATCTCAGATGCCCATTTTTGGATTGGGTCTTTAAATCTTGGAAGACTGATTTTTTAAAGTACTTTATACGTTCTCAATAGTAATCTTATGTAAGGGACAGCAGGCAAACATTTTCTCCCACATTGTGGGTTGTCTCTTTACTCTGTTGGTGGTTTCTGTTGCTGTGCAAAAACTTTGCAATAGGATTAGAACCCATTTGTTGATTCTTTGTGTTAGTTCCTGTGCAGTCTGGTTTTATTTATAAAGTCTTTGCCTACACCAATATCTTTAAGAGTTTTACCTACTTTATCTTCCAGCAGATTTAATGTCTCTGTTTTAATGTTGAGATCTTTAATCCACTTAGATTTTAACTTAGTACATGCTGAAAGATATGGGTCCAGTCTTAATCTTCAGCATTTGGAAAGCTAGTTTTTCCAACATCATTTATTAAAAAGGCTATCTTTCTTCCAGTGAATGTGTTTGACACATTTGTCAAAGATAAGGTACCTTAGTGTGTCTGGAGTTATTTCTGGATCTTCTAATCTATTCCATTGATCTTAGGCTCTGTTTTTTTGCCAGTACCACACTGTTTTTATCACAGTAGCTTTATAGTATAATTTCAGGTCAGGAATTGTGATGCCCCCTGTCTTGTCTTTGTTGCCCAGGATTGCCTTTGGTATTCTAGGTCTTTTCTGAAGAAGACCTAGCACAGATCTAGTGTAGTGTAATTTTGAGTGATGAATTGTGCTGCCTCCTGCCTTGCCTTTTTCACCCAGAATTGCCTTTGCTATTCTAGCTCTCTTCTGTTTCAAATGAATTTTAGCAACATATTCTCCAATTCTGTGAGGTATGCTAATGTTATTTTGATCAGAATTGTATTAAATTTGTATAACAGTTTTGGGGATATGACTATTTTCACCATGTTGATTCTTCCTATCCAAGAAATTACTTTAATCTCATTTTTCATAGTACTGTAATTTTCAACATATAGATCTTTTACATCTTTTGTTAGATTGATTCTGAAGTATTTCATTTTTTGATGCTATTGTGAAAGGTGCTGCTTCCATGATTTCTCTGTCAGTTTGTTGTTTGTGTACAGGAATACTATTGATTTTTGAGTGTTGACTTTGTATCCTGTTATGCTGCTAGATTTGCTTATTAAACCTAGTGGTATTTTTGTGGAGCTTTGGGGTCTTCTATGTATAGTACCATGTCATCTGCAAATAATGATGGTTTAACTATTTCCATTCCTATCCATATTCCTTTTATTTCTCTCACTCATCTAATATCTCCTGCTACTGTTCTCAAAAGTATATTGAATAAGAGTGATGATAGTGACTTCCTTGTCTTGTTCCTGATTTTAGAGTGAGGGCTTTCAGTTTTTGACTGTTTCGCATGATGTTGGCTATTGGTTTGTCACAGATGGCTTTTTTAGATTGAGTAGTGACCATCTATTCTGACTTTCTGTAGAGGTTTTTATCATGAATGAATTTTGGATTTTATCAAAAGCTTTTCTGCATCTATTGAGATAATCATGTGTTTTTTATCTTTGGCTCTGTTGATTTGGTATATTCTATTTATTGATTTGTATAGATTGAACCATCTGTGCACTCTTGGGGTGATTCTCTCTTGATCATGGTTTGCTGCATTCTGTTTGCTAGTATTTTAATATTCAGGATTTTTGCATCAATGTTCGTTAGGGAGATTGGCCCCTTGTTCTCCTTTTCATTGGGTCTTTGCCTGGTTTTGATATCAGATATCAGTTTGTGAGAATTGCTTGCCTTTCAATTTCATTAAAGAGTTTGAGGAGAACTGGTGTTAAATTTTCTCTAAATTTCTTTCAGAAGTTATCCATGAATCCATCAAGACATGGACTTTTCTTTTTTGGTAAGTTTTTAATTACATTTTCAATTTCATTAACTGATACTGGGTTATTAAAACTTTTTATATCTTCTTGATTCAGCTTTGGTAATTCATACATTTCTAGGAATCTGTCCTTCCTTCTGTGTTTCCTAGCCTACACGATGAAAGAATTTTGAAGCAGGTGTTGATGATCTTCTGAACGTCCACAGAATCTTTAGCCATTTCACCCTTTTCATTTCCCATTGCATGTATTTGGGTGTTTTCTTTCCTCTTCTTGTTAAGGTTGGCTAGGGGTTTATCAGTTTTGTTTATTCTTTCAATGAATAAGCTCTTCAATTCATTAATTCTTTGTACTGTTTTCTTAGTCCCAATTGCATTAATTTCTGTTCCAATCTTTATAATTTCCTCTCTTCTATGAGCTTTGGTCTTGACTTACTCTTCTTTTTCTAGAAGAGTGAGGTGCAGCATTAGGTTATTTATTTGTGCTTATTCTGTTTTCATGATGTGAGAATTCACTGCTATATATTTCCCGCTTAGCATTGCTTTTATTGTGTCCCACAGGTTCTGGTATGTTGTATCTGCATTTTCATTTGAGTGCAGATAATGTTTAATTTCTTCTTTAATTTCATCTGTGACCCATTGGTTGTTCAGGAGGGTGTTATTTTGTTTCCATGTGTGTATGGAGTTTTTGCAGTTTCTTTTGTCATTAATTTCCCATTTCAGTGCACAATGGTTGGATAACATGCCTGCAATGATTTCAATTCCTTTGCATTTACTTAAGCATACTCTATGGGCCAGTATATGGTTTATTATAGAGACTGTCCATGTGCATTTGAAAAGAATGTGTATTCTGATGTTGTTAGGTGAACCCTCTGTAAACATCTACTAAGTTCATTTGTTGATAGTTTCATTCTGTTATTTATTTGCATTTTATCTATTTGATCTCTTTGTAACAATGGGACATTAACATCCCTGTTACACTTGTGTTATTGCATATTTGATTTTTTATATTTATTAATATTGGTCTTATATAGTTGGATGCTCTCATATTTGGTGCATATATATTTATGATTATTACCTCTTCCTCTTGAATTTTCCCCTAATAAGTATATAGATACCTTTTTTTAAAATCTCTGACCATTTTTGGATTGATGTTCAAACTGTCTGCAAACAGAATAGCTACCCCTGCTTTTTTCTGGGTTCCTGTTGCATGGGAAGTTGTTTTCCATCCTTTGCCTTTCCTTCGAGTTTCTTTTTTGAGTTAGATGTGTTTATTGTATACAGCGTATTGTTGGATCTTTTTTCTTTACCCATTTCACTAAACTGTTGATTTTGATTGATGAATTGATGCCTTTTGTATGATGGTTATATCTTATATGTATCGTCTTATCTTTGTCCAATTAATTTTTTCTTTTGTTGGTTTCCTGCTTTTCCCCTCTAATTGTTTATCCTGCCTGGTGGTTTCCTTCTGCTGTTGTTCTTGGAATTATGGTCATCTTTATCTCTGTGTAGGATATCTTTCAGTACTCTATCTGGGTTGGTTTGATGGACATGAATTTTTGCAGTTGTTCTTTGTCATGAAAGTATCTTATTTCTCCATCAGTTTTGAAAGATGATTTTGCAGAGTTCATCAATCTGGGTTGGAAGTTGTTTTCTTTCAGGCCTTGAAATACTTTACTCCAAGCTCTTCTTAACTTGAGGGTTTCTGTTGAGAAGTTGCTGCAATTCTAACTGACTTTCCTGTATAGGTGATCTTTTTGTTTTTTCTAACATCTTCTAATATCCTGTTTTTGTGCTGAATTTCTGGTATCTTGATTATTATATATCTGGGTGTAGATTTATTTTGGTTATGGTTATTTGGAGTTCTATATGTCTCACTTATCTGCATATCAGATTTTGTTCACATTCATGGAAAATGTTTTGCTATTAGTTCTACAAATAGTTTCTTTTTGTCATTTGTGTTGACTTTTGCTTTTTCATTGGCTCTTATCATTATTTTATTGTTTTTCTTTGCATCGTCTTGGAGCTGTTGAATTATTGTCTCATGGTCTCTTGTTATTTTTAAGAGATCTTTCCTTTCATGATCACTAGCTGTAATTCTGTCTTCAATGTCTGAAAGTCTATCCTCAGTTTTGTTTAAATGTTTTTGCCAGCTTTCAGTGGAAATTTTAATTTTCTGGATATCTCCTTGAATCTGTTTCGTGCATTCTGTTACTTTCCTATATTGTTCATTCAGGGTTTCCATCATTTTCCTATGCTCCTGTAGTTTTTTAATCTATGTCTTCTCTAGCTATACTGATCAATTCCTTGACTAATGCTGTCGTTTCATTTTTTACCTGAGAGATTATTTCTGATCTGATTTCCCCTGTAGCCTCATTAATTTGTTTCTTTACTTCACTTGCTATCTTTTGTGAAATTTCAGGAGTGTCTTTCAACGTTTATGTCTAAGTCTCCTGCTCTTGTTCTGGATGGACTGGGGGTCTAAGATTACATTTTGCAAGGCCAGGGATATGGCTCAGCTGTACAGCTCCTGCCTGGCAAGCACAAGGTCCTGAATGCAATCCTTGGTACCTTACATTTTGGTTTTTCATCTTGTCACTTTCACCACTTGGTTTGTATTTCAGTTTTTCCAATCCTTCTAGTCTCACCTGTCCATCATGTGTGTCTTAATCAGGGTCCTACTGTGTTGCCAACATTTACCCAGTTGCTGATTCCCACAGTGTAGGGGAGGGGCCTGTCACCTGTATTCCTCCTGTGGGGCCAGTTGGGTGAGTCCTGGATTCTCTTGGGCTGACTAGCCTAGGAGTATTGATGTGAACCAACTCTTAGCTTGTGTTGTTACTGTTGCTTCAGACTTCTCCAGGCTGCCAGGTGTATGCCCTAGCTAGGACCCCACTGTGTCACTGGAGGTCTTGGAAGCCCACCCTAGTTTGTCCAGGTGGTAGTAGGCCTCACTCGTCCTCAAAGAGGCCCAATCAGAGTCCTCCATGTGGAGGGAGGGCTCAACCATACTCTTGCTGACCCACTGAGTTCCTCCAGGCTGGGGGAAGTTTTGCTCAGTCTCTTGCCAGCCTGCTAAGGCACTCCATTTTCAATGCTCTGAGCCATCTGTGCTGCTGAGCTCCTTAGGGTTAGGCTCCTGTGGGCTGTTGAGCTCCTCAGAGTATGGGGACAGTTCACTGACACGCCCACCATTATTTGAGCTCCTCCAGATGGGGGAAGGGGTTGTGGAGGCTCCTGCTGGCCCACTGAGGTACTGCAAGTTGGAACTTTTGAGAGTTTTAATCTTAACTAAACTTATTTGAACATTATTATCTTCACTCCATAAAAGGACTATTCTATAACATATAAGTTTTTTAATCTCTCTACTACCTAAATGAAAATTTGTTTTTAATTTTTTATTCACACAACCAAGTATGTATACCAAATACTTCAGTAAAACTGCCACTGAGCTTGAAGCATTGTCTGCTGTGTACTTGTGTTGAAATCTCATTAAATTTCTATCTCACAGAAAGTTTCAACCTGATCAGAGTCTTTAAATATTTATTATAAAGATTTAAACATTTAATACATGTAACTGGCCTCTGAAAACTGCTGATGCTCAAGCAATTACTAGGCATTTTCTATTCTTCACTGAAATTTATGAAAACATATTTTGGTTGCAAAAATGCTTATGCAATGCATGAGATATTTGAAAAAAACTTTGAATGTGAGTTGAATAGTGGGATATAATACTACACTTGGAAGATAGGTAGTTAATGTCTATTTTTTGTAATAAAGAGATTCCCAAAATGAATAAGAGAGTTGGTTCTTTTGTTAGACTGTAAGAATTTTGAAGGAACAATCTCTGAGTTGCTTGTGAATGTATCAATAAATCCTTGTACAGTATCTCAACAATATCATTGTGAATTCAGTGATTGCTTTGTGACCACTGAATGTATAGTAGTTTTCAATGTAAAGATCTTTTACTTCATTAGATTGATACCTACTTGTTTATTTTCAATGCTCTTATAAAAGGTTTGGCTCCCTAATTTCTTTCTCAATGAGTGTGTTGTTTGTGCATAGAAGTGCTATTGAAATGCTATTGATTCTTGAGTGTTAACTTTGCATCCAACTATGCTGCTGAATTTAGTTATTAAATCTACAAGCATTTTTGTGGAGTTTTTTTTTTTAATTTTATAAAGTTCTATGCCTGTGTTTTTCTTGATCCACAAGTTTCTTGTTTCAGATTGATTTTGGCATCAGGATGCATGATCCACTCTTTCATTCAATTATCTGTGTTTTTAGTTGATATTCTCAGAGTAGCTCCAACATGGCTCCTTCTCTATTCAGTCATCTAATGTTTCTTTTCTCTTACTTCACTGAACTGAATATTCTCTAGTAAGAATAGAGAGTGGTTTTATCATCTGACCTTGGCAGAATAACTAGAAAATTATGTATATTAAGCTAATGTATCGATATGTAACATTAAACAATGATTGAATTAAAATGGTACTTCTATAATAATTTTGTATATAATGCATTAGGTACATAAAACCTGTGAGATATCAATTACAAGCTTTTTAATTACACAGAAAAATGAATTGACTTGAGAAGTTTACTGACTTAAGTGCAAACATTCATCTTTCCTACCAGGTCCACACTATTGGTGCCATATTCATTTTCTGATCAGAAAAAAATGACATCAACAGTCTATCAGCAAAAGAATATGTTGGACCCTGTAACCTAGGGCCTCTGTTTTAAATGATGAAGATGACAAGCATAGTTCATCTTGGCAACTGCTGTGGTTTTTATCTTACTATAGTGAGCATGGTCAAAAACCTACCATCCCAGACAACCATTGTGATTCACTGAGTAACCATCTGAGTTCTAAATCAATAAATGAGTTTCAGTTATTTACCACAGCAGACTTTTATGCCATATTAAATTTTAATTTGAATGAACAATAATGTCAGTTCTGAAGACCTGATGATTTCAAGAAATATTCCCAGGTTTGATCTGTTGAGATCATCTACTTTATCCTCCTACAGGATGATTTGGATTTAGCTCTTCCCACCTCTAGCAAATACACATGGAGCTACTTTACATTGTTGGATATGAAAAAAGTTGTGCACTGCAAAAATATGCACTACATGTGAGTAGTTTATGAAATCTTAAGAAAGTCCTAAGAGATCTAAGTATAACAAAAACAAAGTTAAAATTAGATAGGTTATTACTATCAATTATGTTAAATACAATACCTGATGTTCTGTAATCGTGATGTGGAAAAAGTACAATACTTTACGTGTGTGTGTATGTGTGTGTGTGTGTTATACTTATCAGCAGACACAAGGAAAATATGAAAAACATAAGGATGGGATGAATTGCAATCTTATCCATCATAAATTTTAGTCTCATACTTTGCTGTCTACCACAAATTTTACATTCCAGAGATAATTTAGTCAAAAATGGATAAACTTCATGCTTCATAAACACCACAGGAATGATTTCAGAGATACAGAGAAAGTCATATAACATTCTGAGATACACTTAGCAGATGAGAGAAATGATATACTAAAGGCATCAACTCAACAGCAAGTTGTGTATGATGCAGCATAAAACATCAGCTTGGAATTTGATGTGCCAAAATATGAAATTAAATATAGTAATGAATAAATCTGAGAGTCATTCATTCTCAAAAGCAGCCCCTGCATTTCTCAATAAGATAAATGATAGATCCATTTGTAATCTTCTTTAGGAAAGCACTAGAAATTTCTTGAATCCACAGGTTTGACAGATTAGCCAATAAAATACAGAAAAAATCCATGCAAAGGCATTTAGTGAGTAAAAGATGTGATGTTTCACAGACAAAAATAAATTACTATTTTTATTCAGCAAAGTTGTATTGCCAGAAAAATCATGTCCTCAACAGAAAAAGTGAACAATCAGAGGAAGGCAGAATGATGAAAATTGTGTTTTATCAGTTTAATTTTATACCTATTCACAAAATAAGTGTATAGTGACATCACAGATAGAATCCCATAAGAACTCTATAGACGTATTTTTAGATGCTTGCATCTAGAACATTGCCTATCATTCAGCCTTTTGTTCAGTGAAATTTACTGTTGAATTTCTTAGGGACTCATACAGGGTCAAATGATTGGGTTTACCTGTCTCCACAGTTTGTGATAGAGTGGACAGATGGCTCTGCTCACACAATGTCAAGCAGTCCAAAATCAGAATACTTGATCCATCTGTTAGTATTTTCAAACAACAGAACTTGAGTTTCCATAAATCACTGAATTAATGGAATGGTTTAGTTTTCAACTAGTTCTGCTCTTTGGCACTGTATACATTAAGAGTTGGTAAACTATGTATGGCCAATGGGTGATCTGTGGCACAGAGTTCAAATGTGGCCTGGGATTCATTTTTGTAAATAAAGTTTCATTGGAACACACACATATCCATTCATGTATTCCCATTCATGCTTTCATGCTACATCAGAATCAGATAAATATAACAAAAACTATGACCCACAAAACTGAAAATATTTAGTATCTGGTCTTTTACAGAAAACATTTATGACTTCTGATTTCTATATAGTAAGTGGCAAATAATTTATTGGAATATTATAAGAAATAAAAGAATTTTGTAAACTAATATCCACAATACATTTTTAAATTCTTCTGTCCACTGAGCCTATAAATAATGATATTCAAAGAGTCATAAAGAGTTCAGGGACTGGTGTCCTGGTAATGATGAAAAATAAATTCTTATTCAAGAGACACATCAAATTAGATATCATTGAGAACTTAGTGAAATAGAAATGGCTCAGATCAAGTACAACCTTAGCAGACCTTTCAGTTAAGAGATGCACACAGGCAAAACATGGTCTTACTTCTCTTCAGTCTTAGGTTGGATTCCAGTTAAATGACTGGGAGTGGGTTACAATCTTGAGCCACTTATAAAAAGGGAGATAGTGATCTACATTTCCAGGTGGAACAATATCTTACTCCCCTGAATTCCTCAGAGTAAATTCTTTGAGTGTGAATGTAGTGATTCTGGATAATCTCTGTTATTTTAGTTAATCTAATAATCAAAACAAAGTGATCCTGTAGCTGTCTAGTCAATTGCTCATTGAGATGCAACTACAAGTCTAAAAATAGAAGTAAACTGACTACCACATGATTGTTTTGTTTTGTTTATGTCCACAGAGGCAGCTATGACCTCTTCAGTACTTGTTGAAATATAAAACACAGAATGACTCGCATAAACCAATAAAAATGAAATTTCATAATACCTATGTTCAAAATATATCGGAAGGGAGAACAAAGATAACTTTATTAGCAAAGGATATATTTTAAAATATACTTCAAAGCTTTAAAATAAGTATTGAAGGAAAATAGTGGAGCAAAAATTCATTTTAAATATTATGTTATGTATGCTGTTTGTTTGCATAAACTTGGACATTTTTAAATACAGTATAAAGAATGGCAAATAAAATACTATTGTGATATAAAACTCAGCATTTAGAGTTAGGCCAGAGAAGAAACACATAGACACACAAACCTGTGTCCATGCATGCATGTAGTTGCCTTAAAGTCTACCCCATTCTGGTAGTTTCGTTTCATTACATTATATCAGGACATGTTATGTTGATTGGCTTTATTTTGGGAAGTTGGTACAGTCAACATATCTTAATTTCAGTCCCATTATACCTTCACCATTTCTTCCCCATACTTATGTGGCCACTTCCGTGTCTCCAGAAGTCTACCTTTTGGTTTCTTTTCTCTTCTCATTTACTTTAGTTCAGTTTTATTGTATTTAGTCATTCATTTATTTGTATGTTTTAGCTTCCTCATATAAGATAAAAATGCAATGTTTCATTTCTTGAATCAGGCTAATTCACTTAATATGATGATTTCTAGTTCCATTCATTTTTTTCAAATGATGTAATTTCATTCTATTTATGGCTGAATAGTACTCCACTGTATATACATATGTACCACATTTTCTTTATCCATTCATCTATGATGGGCATCTAGGCTGTTTCCACAGCTTAGCTGTTGTGAATTATTCTGTTATAAACATGAGTAGATGGAATGGTTAATTGTGGTATATCAACCTGACTCAAGTAAGGACTGCCTAACAGATTCGTGAAGCTATGGGTGTGTCTGAGGATGATTGACATGTAGGCTGCACAATGAAGAGGTAACACCCACTCAAGATGTGAGTGGTACAAAATAATAGGCCTACAGCTTGGACATGATAAGAAGGAAAAAGATAAGAAAATTTTCCTTTTTCTTCTTTAGAGAAGCTCTGGTCTTTACCAGAGACTTTGGTGAGCTTCAGGTTTTGAGTGCAGACTCTTCAGCTTTCCAGTGCACACCCTTCAGCTTTCTGACATGGACTAACACTGGATTCTGCAATGAACTCTAGGTTTTCCACCTTCAACTGGATCCACTGACCCTTCAACACACAGATGGCCATTTTGTATTCTTTAATCACTGACATTAAAGGTGGCCATTCTAAGCCTATCTAATAAAAGCTATCTATCTATCTATCTATCTATCTATCTATCTATCTATCTAATCTGCTCCTCTAGTGAACTTTAACTGAAAGATGTGCGTGTACAGTCAGGTGCTGATCAGATCATCAGCTACCTTGGGGGGGATGGCAAGGAATAAAGAAAGACAAAGACAATATTTAAGGTACAAGGGGACCAGGAGAAACCCCTCTCTACTGTACTGGCTCAACAATCTCCATGGCTGACCTATTTTTATTACCAAGCAATGGTGTACTTTTCATGGAACAGTAGCTGCAATAATTGGTGAACAAAGGAATGAGGACCATGTCTTTCTCCACACCCAGATGCCTGCATTTTCTAGCTTTACCTTAGCAGATAGTATCTTACCTTAGGAATACTACTGTTCTGAACTTTCTCTGCAAATCCAGGATGTACACAGCTTTCCACATAATTCTCTGTTCCTAAGGCAGGTCACACTAGCCTCAGAGTCACAGGACCCTAATCACAGTCATGTATCCTAATTTCCCAACACAATAAGATATTGTTTCATATACCCTGGTCACCAACATGTAACACTATGGTATTAATATCCTTAATTCTTGGAATATACTCAAGTGGAATAGCTGGATCAAATGGTACTTCTATGTTTCTTCTTTTGAGAAATGTCCATTCTAATTTTTATAGTACCTTTACTAGTTTACATTTTTAAAACAATGTACAAAGATTTTTGTTTTCTTCATGTTCTTGACACCATTCATTGTTTTATGTATTCTTGATGGTAGCTATTATGACAGGGGTCAATAAATACTCAGTGTAGTTTTAACTTGCATTTCTTTAATGCCGGAGATATTGCAAAACTTTTTCTACTTTTGGCCACTATAACTTATTTTCAAATGTACCCGTTCACTTTTGCATTTGTTTTATTGTTTTAGTGGGTTAATTTAAATCATTTTATGTCCTAGATAATAATCTTTACCAGAAAATTGGATATCAAAGTTTTTTCTCTCATTCATTGGGTTTTTGTTTCACCACATTATTTTCTTCGACATACAAAATTTTTTAACTTTATGCATTTCCATTTGGCCACTCTTGATATCATTCCCTGTGCTTTTGGAGTCCTGTTCAGGAAGTATTTGCTTGTACTTCAAGTGCTTTCTCTATGTTTTTTTCTGGAAGCGTCAATGCTTCTGGTTTTATACGTAGGTCTTTGATCCATTTTTATTTTATCTGAATACAATGTGAGAGATAGAGGTCTAGTTTCAATTTTCTGCATGTGGATATTCAACTTTGCAAGCACTATTTGTTAAAGACACAAGGTATGTTTTCATACCTTTTGTCAAGAGTCCATTGACTGTAGGTGCTTGATTTTGTTTCTCTGTCTTTTATTCTATTGGTCTACATTTCTGATTTTGAGCCAGTACCATGTTGTTTTGGTTACTGACTTATTAGGATACCTTAAATTCTGGTATAATGATGTCTTCAACGTTGCTCTTTTTGTTCAGAGCTGTCTATTCTTGAATTTTCTCATTCCAGATGAAGTGAATTTTGAAAGTATCATGATTATGGTGCTTGCTCAGATCTTTCTTTTCTGGGAGGACAGAGACAAGATTTATTGATGAACTTGTTAAGTAGGAGGTGGGACCACACATAGCACACTGAAAACATTTAGGAATGCAAGTCCTGTCACTTGTCCAGGAGGCTCCAAGTCGGGACATATTTCACGCTGCAGACATCAAGGTTGAGGTGCTTCTCAACCACCATATCTTCAAATTTATCTGCGTTGAAGTTGGTGAAGTACCACTACTTAGAAATATGGATCTTCTGGTGGCCCGGGAACTTTAAATTAGCCCTGCGTAGGGCCTCTATCACCTGTTCTTTGTTGTAGAACTTGTGTGGATGGATATGACGACCTGTCCAAATGAACTCTCGCTGCTGGACCTTGGGGCTTGCTGAAGGTATCTTGTATGACTATCTGGAGCCTAGATTTGGGGTGGCAGGAGGTCAGGTACACAACCACTCACCAGGAAGCAGTGTCTCCAAGGCCCCTTATGGCAGCCTGTACAAGCAGCAGGCTACATACATTACTGAGGTGTTGCTATTGGCAAACATTGCACACGAGGCATCCACCAGCAAAGGCATACACTTAGCTTCATTGATTGCAGCTGGGTCAGATCTTTCTGAAGCTCATTCTTTGTCTCCTTTTCATGGAAGGAAGGTTGTGGGGTGCCAGCTATCATCCTCTAAAGAAATTACACGTGGCTGAAGACAACCATCACTCTCAAACTCACTCCTTTTTCCCAACCAGTAACTGGGTAGAAAAAAAAACTGTCCAAAGGATTACATTGCCTGTTCTATCTTGAGACAACTGTAAAAAGTTATTCTGGTCTCAAAGTTCCATGACTACTCCACAACCCTAAATACTATTTGTCCAATCTTATTTCCTTCTCTTTCCTGAAGTATTTATCCAAAAGCACTGTTAAATTAATTGTCAGCATAACCGTCTTCATCTCAGAGATCTGCTTCCTATAAAAGTTAGTGTCAGAAATAGTCTGAGAACACGCACTACAGAATGAGATTCTAGAGCCAGAGCATCAAACTTGGCTGCAAAGGAAGAAGTTAATGGCAAGTGGAAACAGGCCTTGGGGCAAATTAATTGGTTAATCTGCCCTGGTAGAGACACAGTAACTGACACTGAGTGATAGTGTTATGAGAACTACCTATCATATCCTTGCCTCTGCAACCTACCAAGTAAAAAAAGAAGGTCAGCTGAAATTTACTAGAGAAGGAAATTACAGATTTGGGGTGTAGCCCGAGCATGGCCAGAAACCTTAAATTAATTATTCAAGTGAGTAACCCAGATTCTGCACAGTTGAATAGCTTGTTGTCTTCTGTTCAATTCATCACATAGTCATTTTTTTATGAGTAAATGATGGAGGAGAAAGAAAAGTCGTGCTTGTTTCACTTATCAGAGTGCTTAGTTTAAGGGGATAAATATAGAAAATGGATAGCATCTGAAGGGTCTATGCTGGGTTAAAGTAAAACTTACCTGAAGCTGGTGTATGCATAAACTCACAAACACAGGAAATGATTTGAGGAATAGCCAGATTACAAAAATAGAAGAATAGATGTCTTCATAACTTCCTTACTGGCCTACAAAAAAAATTCCATAATTGAAGAGAACTCCTGAATTATTGGTATATAGATGGGTTTTTAAATATGAATACAAAGTGTAAAAATGTTTATATTGAATGCTAATGTGCATTGGTAAGAATTCATCACGAAAGAGGTACTTAATAGCCAAGTAGGTGATGCTTTGTCTAGCTGATATCAGCCATCCTCTGTTATTCTTTCCTCTCCATTTCTGGCAAAATACATGAACAGAATAGTCATGGAGAGAGAGGTATGGACAACAACATCAATTCCCATTTGTCAATCTAGTATAGATACTGCAACCGAAGAATATCTGTCCTATCAGCAACAATGTCTAAATATAAATTCCAGGTGTAGTCCCATTCCTCAAGGAAGCAAATTATTCCCCTTTACAATAGGTTCAATTCTTGAAAAATGCTTGTGTCTGGGAGGGTGATTTATTGTTATGAGAATTGATGTATATTGATATAATTGATGTAAGACAAACTTACAATAGAAAGTTACTTGAATTCTCCTTTCTCAAATTTTTCCCTTCTTAGTGATGGGTAACAGACTAAAAATAGTTTCCATGGTAACTAAAACAATAGACAATGAAATGCTAAGCTAAATGCTTTATTGCCTTTGGATATTCAATTAACTGTTGATTCCCTTATTACTTTTACTTCCAAAGTAACAAAGTGATAATTGATAGAATTTGCTATTAATACAAATAGATTATATAATTCCTTTCTGATTCATAAATGTAAATATAATCATGATAAACAAGATAACATTGAAATATTTTAGTTTTCTTGATTACTGGAACCAATATTACCTGAATATAGTTGAAGAGCAAGATTCACTTCAACAATTGCTTTAGTAATTCTAACTCATCCTTTGAGATTGAATGGTTAATACAAATTAGTAGATTATATACATTTCAATAAAATAGTCTCCATACTTGGAAGTTACAAAATTTCAGATGGAATGCAATTCAACTATGTTTGAACTCATTATTTAGGTTAGATATTATAGTCTAGAAAGTGAAAGGTATAATTGAAATGGGATTTAAAATACAAGTCAGAGTTAATTTTGTAGAAAAAGCATTTTAGAAAGAAAATTGCATCTATAAAATTCTGAGGTGATACAAACTGGTGGCTCTGAATGAGCCAAGGGATGGTAGACTGTAAATTAACAGATGCAAATGTAATACATAATTTACATTGAAGAAAGTCATTTGGTTTGAGTTGCTTCCTGAGGAGTAGACAGAGGCTGAGGAAGCTGCATGAGAGACAAACATAGCTGTACGGTTCAGTGAGAATATTAGAAAAAGTACAGGCAAAGTGCTGGTCTTATCTGTAACTATAGTGCTTGAGTCTGGTGAGAAAGACTGTTACCAGATATCAGTATTCACTTAACAGTATTCTGCTTAGGACTAGGATCCTGAGACTTTGCTCCATTTATAGTGTCTAAAGCTTCAATTTACTAGCCTTCATACTACTACTTTTGCATATGAGCAAAAGAGATTTGTTTGTTTCTTCGCATGTCTTCAACAGCAGTTATTGTCCTCTACTTCTCATTTCTCTTTTCTGGTTTCCCAGGAAAAGACTAAGAAATAAAAGCTATGTATAGAACTCAGAAAATGATTTCTCAAATTCCATGTTCATTCAATCACTGCATCTTTGGGACTCCATAGAAACGTAGTGTAGATCATAAGAACACATGAACCATACAACTACACAACAAAGTAAAAGGACAGTGACACATAAATGACACTTGAAACCAATAGCCAATAAAATATGATTTAGAGGTAAAGTGAGAGTTGTCCAATATAATTAGAAGAAAGAATTCAAAGGAAAGACACCAGAAGGGGGAAAACTAAAAAAATGGCAACAGTAGAAATTATGCAATTGTAATGTGGTAAATACCTTAAACTTAGTAAAGAGGTTTACTTTTATGTTTCTAATTCATATTCTTTGTCTTTACCTCCAGAGTTCTACTCTTAGCTGGGACAGAGTCATGGAGAGGAGATAGTTGTACTATATCCTCTTAAAACATGTACTACAGAGTAAATGGATACAATTTGCAAAATCTGTTCCTCACTTACTTGTACCAGACTCTTTGAATTTCAGTTTTATCTTCTATATACAGGAATGGTAACACCTACTTGGGAGTACATGTAAAGTTAAAATAAATAAAAATATCTAAAATGCCAAGGGTATCCCCAGCACATAAGACATTTTCAATGAAATATTGATCGTTAAAATGTGCAAATAGGTTTGATAGCAAAACATATTTTCTTCAATGACCAAACCCTGCTGTCATTAAACTATTTATGGAAAATGAAGCAGTGACCATACATTTAACTTCCTATTTTATATTGATTACTGACTCAAAGATACTTTTAGTGTGGAAACTGAAAAGCCTATTTTCTAGTCTTCCATGCATGCACAGTGCTCTGTCATTAATTGCCGGTCACAATATAATATGGATCAACGTCCTGACAGTTAATGATAAATGACAGGGAAAATGGCCTCTGCAAATGACGATAAATTAACAGACCAAGGCTATAGGTCTGCCTCCTTTGCTTACTAAGCTTTGAATAACAAATAACTTGCTGCATATATATTAGAGTTATTATAGATAGCATTTCCAATAAAAAATGGCCTTAAGTTTCTAAGAATCTGTATGACTATTCAAAGTTTTACAAACTTTAAATGAGATAGGTAGAGCTCTTGCAGAAAATTATGAATCACTGATGCTGAATTTTGACACCTGTTCAACATCTAATTAGTTGAATACAATCAAATTCTAAGAGAATTAATCCATTTTCTAGCTTTAGCTGACCCAATGCTTTTGAAATTTTCTGAAGTTATTATTGTATTGCAAGATGCTGTGTTTGCATGTTAATAGAACTATTTCTTCTAGGACTATAGTGCTACAAAAGAAAGCAACATGTGTGTGTGGTTTGTGCAAATGAGAGCTTTGAAAAGGAGATTATACTCATATATGAAAAACAGAATCAAATACATATTAATCAAACTTTGTAACTTCCTCAAAGGTTATTTGGAAGATACTATATAACACAGCATCTGTGTAAGATTAAAATAGAATTTTTCTAACATTGTTTATTCATATTTATTCTGATAAAATTATGTATGTTGTCAAATCACTTATGCATGATGGATTACTAAGTACTCAAGGTGAAGCTCTCAGAAAAATGCTTTGTTGCTTCCCCAGAAATATTTTTGTTAAAGTTCATTAACTTATTACTAAAATGCACTGTGAAAAAGAAGTAAAAGAAGGCAGTTTTACTTTATCAGAATTGGGACTAAGTGGATATATTAACTCATTTAATCCTTGCAATTTTCAACAATACACAGAGGTATTAATATCTTCAGTAATTAAAAACTAATTTTGAATGCATTTGAAATACTAGTGAATTTCTCTATTCAGTAGAGTTCTGAAGATGCTTATATTCAATAACAGAAAGTTATTTTAGAAAATTAGATACATCTTAAAGTTACGTATTTAATTAGGTGATTAATTATTAATTCATATTGCACCTAATCATGATTTAGTAATTTTTAAAATATACTGCACACAGTGAATTTGACTCTATTGCACTCAAGTCATATGAGGATAGCATGTGCAAAAAATGTCAGGCATTGTAAACTGTGTATTCAAGAAGTGATGAATAAAAATGCCCTAATGTGAATTGTATGAAATTTACATAAGTGTCTGCAGCTTTAATAACTATGTACATTAAACTCTCATTTCTCTTTATTAGTTCATATTCTGTGACCCACATGATCATTATAAAAACCCTGTGAGAAAAATTTGTATCAAGCCACAGTTCTTGAAGCCCCAAAATCAAGCTTCGGCCATTGCAGGTGTGGAAACTTTCATGTCCAGTGTATTTTCATGATTCAATTTTTCTTCTTTCTGCTATAATATTTCTCCTCTCTGATGTTATTTATCAAATGCCTATTAATGTCCAACTTGTTTATTTCTTGATTTTTGAAGACACTTCACAAATTTCAAATATGAGAATAGGTTACTGTGCTTTCTAGCAACAATGCTACAGAGACAATAATTATACACAAAGTGAACAGTAGTGGTCTGAGAAATTACAGTTGTATTGTTATCTAGTATCAAATTCTTAAACAGGGAAAACTCAGTGTTTAAATATGGCTATAAAGACATCCTTTCAAACATCATCATGACCACTTGCCTTTCCTGTGCACTCAGTAGAAAAGTGCACACATTACCTTTGTCCTGTAAGTACAGCTTTTTTTCAGCACATACATTACTAGCATTCCTTCTTACCTCTAGGGAAAATCCTGAACTTTCATTAATATTCCTTACATTACATCAATTTTGAAAGTGCAGTGTCAGCAAATGAGAGAGCAAACAATTAGGGAAGATATGGGAAAGGAGAAATTCTTGCATCTTTTTTTAAATTATTATTTCATGTATGTTAGAGAGATTTAGGTAGCAGTGTTGGTTGCAAAAACTTTCAAAGGTAGTGTCCATTTGAAATGGGAGCTTTTAATGGAATCTGTTGCTCCCAGACAAGTTTAGCCCACTTTAACCCAGTGTAGCTGTCTTAGTTACTTTTTACTCGTTGCCGAGACAAAATACCTGACGCCCAAAGTTAGGGAAGGAAAGGTTTATTCTTACAGTTTCTTGGGAGTTTCAGTCCATAAAGTGGGCTCCAAGGCAGCATGGGATGATGGGGCTACAGTTCGTGGCGGCTGCAAGCCGCAATCCGCGCTGGCAAGAGAGAGGGTGGAAGCCGGGAAGCAAGCAAGAGGAAGACCCGCCTTCCCTTATACTGTATCTCAGCTCCACCCCTGGGCGGGTGTAGCAGTCACGTCATTAATCCTGGTGCTAGACAACAAACTGATCACAAGCATCAGACTCAGCCCCAACAAAAGTATGAGGACTTGGGGGTACATAGCATATCCTATACAGTAGCCATAGGCAACAAATATTTGATAGTTGCAAGAAATTGAGGTGAAATCAGTACCTATCCACTGGCCCTGCAGATGTTGATCTAGTAACAGAAATCAATGAAATCTGTATCATTCTTTAGTACACCCAAGGAAAAACTACATATCCTGCCTGTTAATGAACCCAGGAAATCTTATCAACAAAAGTACTATGGGGCCTCTGGAAAGAAAGTACCACAGGATAAAGGAAATACAATACTATTTCAGTAGTATGGTTTAATAACAGAAACTGAACATTGTCAGATATTAATAAAATGTGTCTTTAGGCGTAATTTCAAGGATGCAAGAAGACATTTTTATGACAGGAGAATAAACATAAAGAGGAATGAACAAATGATTGTGATAAAATATAAAATAGAAAGAGACTAAAATTTGTACTGGAAAAGTAATAAAATAGAATTAAATTTCTGAAATGTCAACAACGCTTTCTCTGATGCAATGGAAAAGGTATTTGACATTTTAAAAAATACATAGGTGAAAATGTTGATTCAATAGATACTAGAAATACTAGCATTGCTCAAAAGTGTCAATAATGAATAACAGCAAAATGTAAATAAATCCTGAAGTGTAGTTAATCGTCATGAATATATATATATATATATATATATATATATATATATATATATATATAAGTTTTGGCAAGTGCATTATGGTGATGTTTGAAGCTAACAGTGTAGAAGTTGGGTAAGGGAAATATGCAACTTTTTCATAAATCTAAAACTATTTTAAATTGAAATATTTATCTAAAAATAAACTAATGAGAGTATTTCTGAAATGAATTATGCTCCCACAAATAGCTATGACCTTGAAAAGCATTAAAAAGTATAAGATACAAAAAGACACTGAAAATAGCAAAATCAAGCAGATTTTAGAGGGGTGCGATATTAAACAAGGAGAATGAGTAATAGGTAACGAGTCCTATAATGATAGTGCTTGTAACTTCTGCAAGAATGTAGAAAATGAATATCTTGGATAGAAAATTTTCCACATATACTGTTCAGGATTTTTCTTTAAGGAAGATTTTTTTCTTCTCTTCCAAAGCAATTATTTATTTTTCCATTCAGGTATATATGTATGATTTAAAACAAATATTTGTTATATGTATTTTTCAAAAGACCAGTTCCCTCTGTGCTATTCTCTCTTATTTTACTCTTTACTTACATTTTAGTTTTCTCATACAAGAGAAATTATATAATATTTAAACTTACAGGTCTGATTTATTTCCGTTAATATTATGGTCTCAGAATAAGTGCATTTTCATACAAATCACTCGTTTGTACTTCATTATGGCAGAGTAGTACTGTATTGTGTATATATATCACATATGTTAATCCATTTATCTATTGATGAATATATGAGCTCCTACCAAGCTTTAGCTATTCTGAATTGTGCTTCTATAAACATAGGTATGCATTTATAACATTATATGATGGCTTTAATTTTTCAGGAAGGTATCTCAAAGTGGAGTAACTGGATCAAATGGAATTTCTAGTTTTAGTTTTTTGAGGAATCTCCACACTCATTTTCATAATGGTTTTACTATTTTACATATCCATCAACAATGTAGAAATGTTCCTTTTACCTCTAAAAACAAAACACTCAATTTTTTAAAAGTCCACTAAAATTCTCATGATGTTATTTCTTGTGCAATTGTAATTCTGTTTTGGAAGTTCTTGCTTATGCCTGTGTCTTCAAAATTTTTACCTATTTTATCTTCAAGCAGATTGTTTTTGTTTTAACATTTGGGTTTTTAATTCATTTTTATTTTAGTTTGGTACATAATGAGAGATTTGGGTATAGGTTCAATTTTTTCCTTGTGGATAGCCAATTTTTCCAGGATCATGTATTAAACAGTCTATCTTTCCTCCATAGTATGTTCATAGGCCCTTTGTCAAAGACCAAAGATATGTGCCTGAAATATTTTGTGCATCCTCTGTTCTGTTTTGTTGATCCACATATCTGTCGATGAGGCCATATCCATATGTAGCTTTGTACTATAATCACTGGGGCTTTGTAGTATAATTTGAAGTCAGGATTTTGAGGCTTCCTGCCTATGCTTTTGTTGCCCAAGACTGCTTTTACTACTCTGGTTTTCTTCTTTTTCACATGAATTTTAAGCTAGTTTTCTCTAGTTCCATGAAGAATGCTATTAGAATTTTGATTGTGATTGTATTAACTCTGAATATCATTTTTGGAAATTTTGTTTCTGCCTATACAGGAAAGGTGAATATATTTCCATTTTCTGATGTCCTCTTCAGTTTCCTTTTTCAGAGTACAGTAATTTTCACTGTAGAAGTCTTTCAGTTTCTTGGTTAGGTTAATACTTATGTATTTAATACTTCTTGATGCTATTTGCTTGGTATTTTTTCCTAATTTCTTTCTCAATGAGTTCATTATTGATTTACAGGAACACTTGTTTTTTGCGCATTGATTTTGTATCCTGCAACATTGCTAATTTAGTTATTAGTTCTAGGAGTATTTTGGTGAAACTTTTGAGTCTTCCATGTAGAGGACTATGTCATGTACAAATGATGATAACTGGACAGCCTTCATTTCTATGCATATCCCTTTTATTTCTTACTCTAACTTAATCGATCTCGCTAAGGTTTTGAGAACTATATTGAACCGAACTTGTGATAGTGAACCTCTTTGTCTAGTTTCTGATTGTAGAGAGAAAGCTTTTAGCTTTCTACATTTAGTATATTTGCTAGTTGTCATGATTGGCATATTCAGACTGAGACGAGGTACTTCTATACCTATTCTCCTTAGGATTTTTATCATGAAGATAAAACCCTTGGATTTTGTCAGAGGATTTTTTTCAGGGTCTGTTGAGATAATCGTGATTTTTAGAAAAAAAAATCCTTGCTTCTATTTTTGTGATGTCTGCGTTTACTGAGTTGTGATTTTGAACCTGGTCTTTTGTTCTAGATTGAAACTTACCTGGTCATGAAGATATTTTTTGAATTTGCTGCATTTTATTTGCCAGTATCTTGCTGAAGACATTTGTATCTACACCCATGAAGAAAATTGGCCTGTTGTGTTTTTCACTTAGGTCATTTTCTAGTTTTAGAATCAGGATAACATTACTTTGGGAATATTCCTTACCTTTCATTAAAGATTTTGAAGAGCATTGACATTAAATCTTTACTCATGATTTTACAGAATTCAACTGTGAATCTATCGCGACATGGATTTTTCTTAGTTTATATTGTTTTTATTACTGCTTAAATTTCATTGCCTGTTATTGGGTTATTCAGGGTTTTTATTATTCTTAGTTCTTTTTTGGTAATTCATATGTATCTGAGAATCTATCCGTTTCTTCTGAATGCTGCAGTTTATTAGAGCACAATTTTTCTAAGTAGTTGCTAATAATTTTCTATGTTATAGTGGTCTCCTTTGTGTTTTCATCTTTTTCATTTCTAATTGCATTTATGTGGGTCTTTTCTGTTTTGTAGAATTGGCTAACAGCTTGTCCAGTTTGTTTCTTTTCTGAAAGAACTGCCTCCTTGATTAATTGATTCTTTTTTTTTTTGTCTCATTTTCATGAATTTCTGCTGTGACTTTTATAACTTTTTTCCTTTTCTATACTTGAATTTGGATTGTCTTTTTTTTATCTTAAGGTGCATCATTAGATTATTTATTTTCATTCACTTTGCTTTTCGGATATGGGCAATCACAACTATAACCTAACTATAACCTTTCCTCTCAGGACTGTTTACATTGTGTCACATATGTTTTGATATGTTGTATTGGCATTATCATTTCTTCCTTGAATTCTTTTGTGACCCATTGATTATTCAATGGTGTAATGTTTAATTTCTATGCCTTTGCATATTTTCTGTGCTTTTGCTTGACACTGATTTCCAGTTTCATTGGGCTATGATCTGATAATACACATGGGACAATTTTGATTCTTTTGCATTCACTTCAGTGTGCTTTATTGAATAATATGTGGTCTATTTTTGAGCAAGTCCCATGTGCTGCTGAGAATGTCTATTTTGTTGTTGGGTGTAGCACTCTGTAGATATATAAGTCCGTTTCATTAGAGGATCAATTCAGCTCTTAAATTTCTTTTTTTTATTTTTTAACATTGATGTATTTTGGAAAGTGCAGGTTGTAGGTTTCCCATTATGATTGTGATAATGTTTATTTGACATTTTATGTTTGGTAGTGCTTGCTTGATGACATGGGTGCACTGGTGTTCAGTACATGTTTATAATTGTTATTTCTTCCTATTGAATTATTCCCTTACCAAAAATATAGAGACTTCCATTTCTGTTTCTGGTCTGTTTTGATTAAAAAGTGAATAATCCTATTTCAAAATGGGAAAAACATGCATAAGCAGTTAGAGAAGAAAATGTAGATAGTGGGTATGTTTGAAATTTAGTAAGTAGTGAGAATTATACTAATTATTCAATTAATAAATACCACTTTTTAGTTCACCAGATCATCAATAATTTTTAAATCTCATAATACCAGTGTTTTCAAGAACATGAGGAATCTGGTGGACCCATTTATAACTTGTGGTACAGCATTTTTGGAAACAATTTGTAAAATTTTAAAACATTAAAAATTAATATTGCTTATGCCCAGGAATATTTATTCTAAATCTTGTGCACAGAAAAGCATAAATGAAAACATTAATTTGCAGTATCTTTTATTTATTTACATATTATTTTTAAATATTATTTTAAAGAGAATAAATCCAAGCAAAATAAAACAATACAGCCAATCAAAACAAGACAGCAAAATTGATACAGGATTTCAAAGTAAGATGACAGAAAAATCAACAATGGTTACGATAGTGCCTCTTGTTATCTTCAGAATTGCTCCCCATATCATCAGACATAAATAAAATAAAATAAAAACAACAGAATAAAGTCAACCAAAACACAACATTGAAGAAAGCAAGCCAATAAAGTGGAACAAGAGAAAACAATGAGAAAATATTGGATTTCAAAAACAAAACAGAAGGAAATCCCCCATAGCTGCTATATTACATATTGTCATCCTCTAAATAGATGCTCAGACTATTGGCTTGAGACCTGCAAAGTCAATCACATAAGGCATGAATTAAGTTGCTTTTGTAACTCAGTTGCTATTAACTCATCCTTTAATTCTCCAAATCAGCCAGTTGCTTGGGGAGTTGGGAGCTCTTTTTGTCTCCCAGCCTGCACGCTTGCTGGCTCATGGGAAGGGTGAATTGGCTTCTTGTTTCTCTTTCCATCCCTGGATGACAGTGGCTAGCTCATGGAAAGGGGTGGATTGACTTCTTGTTTCTCTTTCAGCCACACATGGCCACAACTGGCTCACGGGAAGGGTGAACTAACTTCTTGTTGCTCTTCTTGATGTATTATCTGTAATATGCTAAATATCCAAATTATCCTAAATAGAAGAATATCTGGATATAATCAACTAAGATAGATACTGTGGAATATTTTGCAGCAATTAAAAATAATAAGGAAGATGTATATATGTCATGAAGGAAACCTCTGGAAATTATACATTTGATAAAAAGCATGTAAAGTGACCACAGAAGAATAAACACTGTTTAATCCATAAAATCTCTGTATGAATGTCATAATGTGGTTAATACATCTGTCACTGATCTTGTTTGACAAGTTTGTGTGACAGTCCCATATGCATGCACATGATAGTTTGTAGATATGATATGGTAGTATACAATAGTAAATGTATGACAGTTTAAAAATATGCTACTAAAGCATTGTTATTTTACATGTTTCAGAAAAAGACTTTTTAAAATGAAAGTGTAATGGGTAGAATAATAGATGTTTCTCTAAAAATTGTGTCTAATCTGACCATTCTTATACCTGAGTTATTAAATATTTGAATATATCATTGATGATGTTTCCTTTGGAACACACAAAATTTAAGAATTACTTAGTTGAATATTTCTATAAACATGGTACCTCTAAGTTGGTGCCAAAGAATCAAAAAACACCATAGCATGATTTACTTGGTATTCACTGGATTTTACTAACAATTAAATTCACATTCAGAAAACAGCACATCTTGACATCTTATGCCACAAAACATTCACAGACTTGCCTTGTGTCTATCCTAATTCTAATGCTTTTGAAAACTAAGCTTATGCAAACAGGAGTGAGACTAAGTTCTGAGGCTTTAACCCCATAATTTCACCATTTATGTTGTCTGAATGGCTTTAGGTTTTGTGGTACCTGATGCCTATTCAAGCAATTTAGAAATTCTTCTTTGTTAAAAATAATACAAGTACAAAATGTAGGTTGCAGATATGTATTTATCTGAAATGATTTTAGAAATAAAATGAATTTTAAATATTGAAAAACTGACCAATACTACAAAGATCACAAAATAAACTAAAATTGGTATTTTGACTATTAATTAAGTTCCTAGTGAATTCTAATATTTCTCTATAATTGGGTTCATTCTAATCATCGTGCTCTTATAGGCAAATTACTTGTAGGTAATTATTAGAGAAAAGTAATAGCTACATAGACTTTCTTTAAAGATGGAAAATAGAAATTCATTTCTTATTGCTATTAGTTGGTCATTGGTAAGGCCATATATATTATTTTTTCAGTAGTTTTTGGCTTAGGTAGTACTCTTCAGGGGCTTAAGAGCTTTCTGGAAACTCCATCCACTTGGCCATCTACGATGTCTTAATCCCTTACCCAGAAGGTCCACTTTGGCCAATAAATGGGTTGAGTTGAACTCACCTCAGCAGAGGATAGAACTC
The DNA here is from genome assembly GCA_004363535.1 of Dasyprocta punctata. Taxonomy (NCBI): domain Eukaryota; kingdom Metazoa; phylum Chordata; class Mammalia; order Rodentia; family Dasyproctidae; genus Dasyprocta; species Dasyprocta punctata. The sequence continues at coordinate 33,477 of RJWM01006291.1, read as the reverse complement.
AGCCTTATTCGGGTCTCTTTTATGTCACTGAGGAGTGGTAGCTGTGCTATGCTCCTATGATTTGTTTTATCATTTGTGGAGCAGGAATGAAGAGAAGTGTCTTAGTTACTTTTTTTCATTGCTGAGACAAAATGCCCAACACCAACAGTAAAACAAAGAAAGTTTATTTTGATTCACAGTTTGTAAAGGTTTCAGCCCATAGTCAGCTGACTTCAAGGCAGAGCAGCATGACAGAGGGCATCACAGAGGAGAAAGAGTACACGGCAAGACAGGTCATGAAGAAGCAAGCAACAGCAGTTAAATAGCAGAAGCAGCAGCAGCCAGCCTGCCTCTTCCTTTTATCCCATCAAAACTACCAGATGTTTGGTTGGTGCCACTCATATCTAGGGTGGGTTTTCTCATTAGCCACATCCATAACTATGATAAGCCAATTAATACACTAATTTATTAATCACATTTCCTTAGTCCCAGTATCAAATCCTTAATCACAGTATCACATACTTTAGATTCAGCCACCTTTGAAAAGCCCCACCTATGACTGCATGAGACTTTGGTGGAGGAGGATAGCTAGATAGATACATGCCATAATAGGAAGGAAAATATTAAACCTATACTAAGGTTTTATGTATAAGGATTGATATAAAAATGTAAGCTAATTATATAAAAGTGGAAAGTCTTGAAAATAAAAAGTAACAATTGTGTTTCCTGGAGGTGATCACAGTTAATGTTTTCATTTATTTACTGCCAATTTTCCTTCAATTTGATATAGTTATGAACACAATGAGCAGACATTTATCATTCAGTTTTATCACCATTTTATTTATGAACTGGTTTCCAAAACATTAAGATTCTCTAGCAAATATTTATTAGGCTTATGATAGTTTACTAGCAAAATGAAAAGTAATTTATAGTTTCTCTATTGTTAGATATTCAAATCATGTTTTCAGTGATATGAATAATGTCACTATCATCTTTGTGCTTAAACATATGTCTGTATCTTTGATTATTTCCATTGCACAGAGTTTAAAAACAAAATTTTGGGTTTTAGAAATGATACTTTTTTCAAGGCTCTGGGTGCATATTGCCATTCTTCTTTCTTCAATTTTCCACCCCAATTTGCAGCATATAATATACACTGCACACTTTAAAACTGAACAATTTCCAGTACTACAAATTAAAGCACACATCAATTTGAAAATATAAAATAGTACCTTATCAAATGTGTAATGTTAGACAATTTTTACATGTTTTCTGAGGTTTACCTTCATCTGCATACCTTCTTTACTTAGGTATTTTGTAATCACTTGATCATGTGTAGTGAATATTATCATACTCTACCATATATTTCTTACATAGGCAAGTACTATGTGTCTTTGCTATGTGACCTATATTTTTTTCCAAAAAAAGCACTTATTGCTGCCAGTGTAATCTCAATTAAAAACCACTACAGTAATTGACAGGTTTCTTTTCAATATTAGGATTTCAATGAGCTAAGACATGTAGTGCCACCACTCAAAGTAGTGGGAATTTAACCATAGCGATAGGGGTCTGTCTAGTGTCCATCTATCTATCCCCTTTACATATGTTAATGCAATGTAGCATCTTCTGAATGAACACACACAGTCAAATACAGATTTGACAAGAGGAATTGGTCATTGTGAGCTTGTTTGACCTCAGTTACATAGAGGAATGAATCATGATTCCTGCAGAAAGGATAACTTAGGAAAGAAAAGGACAAGAAATGAAAAAGAGGAATGAGTGGGGAAAATACTTTTAGGTGGGTAAGTTACTGGCATATATAGATAAGAGATGGAGGGACAAAGTTATTAAACTGCAACCTCGGTTGTTTGCACACTTGGCCTCACAGGCACTGTGTAACCTGCTGTCTTACCTGCACCAGCGATCTCTGTAGTTTGAAAGAAGGAAATGAATGAGGGAGGGGATTTGACGGATGCATCCAAACAACACTCCAAACATCCCATTTCCACCTTATTTGAGTTACTGTTGTCCTCTGCTTGCATATATAAGATCAATGTGCATAAATCTTGACAAAGAGAACAATAGAAGCCTGTGGTGGACAACCCTTCTCAAATAGAGAGTTCAAATCCCAGCACTTGAGAGGCTGAGGTAGGAGGAGCGTTGTGAGTTCAAGACCGGCTTGGGCTACAACGCAAGTGCAAGGCCGGCCTGAGCTACATAGTGCAACCCTGCCTAAAAAAACTAGGGCTAGGGGTTTGGCTCAGTGGCTTCAGCACCTGTCTGGCAGGTGCGTGGTTGTGAGTTCGATTCACGGTGCCACAAAAAAAAAAAAAAAAAAAAAAAGGAGAGTTCAAAATGAAAAAGGAAATATGTAGTGTAGAGAGTCTTAAGGTTTTCTTTGCTTACCAGTGGAAAATAAATACATTCAAACAAGAATGAAGTGAGCAGAAACCTCCACATACAAATATAGCCTTTTATTTCTTGAAGATATTATTTTATTCGTTTATGATTTTCCTTTTCTTGTTTTGGGATGGAAGAGAGTAAAGTACTTAAATCAAGTCCTAACTACGTTGCTTAACTTTCAAGTAATTATAAAACATGTTCATGTTGACTCATACATTTCCTAAGTAAATCCCAGGGGTTTTGCCTCTTAGTCACCTCTTCAGCACTGAGTAAGCATTCCAAGGCTGTATTTCAGCCGAGGACAATATGCCGATGACTTCATTCATGACTTGTGCTAAAGCTGATTATCCTTACGGGGCTATGAGGCAGTCATGAGTTTCCAGCTTCACCACACTGTATGTCTAGAGGTGGAAAGTCGGAGGAAGAGCTAGAGAAAGACCCTTCCTCACTCAGTTGCATATCATATCATGTCCCTTCAACAAAGTCCACAAATATTACTTTATAGGATAGTATAAGACAGGAAAATCTTCCCACTGCCTCCACAAAATCCCCATGTTACTTAAAGCTACTAATTTCACACACACACACACACACACACACACACACACACACCACACATTTTACTAGAACACTGATTTTTTGTGTACCTCATTTGACTTGTCTTGACTTTATGCCTTTCCAATCTTCGCTGAATACCAGTTACAAATTTTGCAAAAATACTATTCTATCAAAATAAATAAAATCTCCCTATTATTTCCTAATGCATTTCAACATGTATCACATAATTGAATTTCTATTTTCCAATACTTCTAGGTTTTCAATAGTAAAAATTATCTTGATTTCCTTTTATATTCTTCACAATGTCTATATGGTTTTGCGTATGTCAGATGTTCCTTACAAATACTTAATTATTTATGGGTTTATTTAAGTTTGGAAAAATTGACAATTTAGGAAAAATTGGATACAAAGATTATAATAAAATGGAAATCAATACTTTCTAAAAATCTTTGGAAATACGATTTTGAAGTAGTAATGATGCTACTTGCGGTATTGTTTCTCTTTTCTATTCTAAAAATGTATTAGCTAGCTCTGTGTTTCATAGTGGTTGGAGATTAATCAGCAGTCTAGAGGATGAAAGTTATTTGTGAGCAGATATGTGCTTAAGCCTCCAGGGATCTCCCTTCCTGCTCTCACCTCTTCTTTCTAGCCTGAATTCTTGCAAAATTTGATATCAACTAAGCTGCTCCAGTTTATCTGAGAAATGATCACAAAAGATAAGGATGAAACCAGTATACCTGTGTATTGCTATTTGTTTTCTCTGCCTCTTGTTACTATGGTCAAGAGTGTATTCCTACTCCTTCTGTCCCTTACCACTCTTCCTCCATTCTTTCTTATTCTAATTAGTAAGTGGATGTCCATGAAACTTAGAGATAATATTTTTAAAGTTCAGGTAAGTGTATTAGCACATCTAGAATTATTATTCCCAAAGGTACTGGAGATACATGTGCACACACAAACATACTATATATTATATGATAATATATATTATTTATTATAAACATTATATATGGTATATATATACAATATGCATATACTATATATAAATATAGTCTCCTATTCCACAAAATCTGTACAACTTCTCTTTCTATTCTGTTTTTTTCTGAAATTCCATCTACTTCTCCTGCTCTAGATGAAGACTGTGGGTGCAACTAAATGTATTTATTTCTTGAAATGAATCAAATTGATTGGCTTCTTGCAGAGCGTGCAAAGACAAGAGCCATAATTGCAGATGTCATGTTCATGTATTATTCATTAGCCAGACCATAAGGCTGCAAGGGAATGGACATGGAAGTGTAGATTAGCTGTATGACTAGATGGAAAAGAAAATGGGATTTAGTAAGTACATAGTAATCTAAGTCATGTACTTTTGATTTCAGGAACAAATACCAGTCTCCCACTTTAATTATGTCCCTCTCTCACTCATACACCCACATAATTGCTCATCTCCTTGCAAGTCTCACTCAAAATCAATGCTCCCATTGCAAAGATCAGGATCTCCAGGTAAGGTGTAAATTCTCATAGGATTCTGATGTGGCTTATTGTGGCCTACTGACCTTCCAAACTAAAACAAATGTAGAATATATGAGTGAAATAAATGGCAATAATTCCTTATAATAAATAGGGTAAGAGTGGGAAACAATTGTTATCAGTTCATAATCACTTTGAAATCCTGCAACACGGATCTCATAATGACTCCAACCATCTTCATGCCATTCTACATGAAGAATTTGTCTTTTGTGGTATCAAAGTATATTTACCTTCTGAAAGTTTCTCCCCATTCACTATTTTATTGTTCAAATTTGAGGTGGAGAAAAAAGTACATTAGTTTTGTGAAGGCTTGTATGGGCTTACTTATATCCTTCTTAAACTTTTCATGCTGGTGGATATCAGAATGTGACTGTATTCAGAGGTATGCCCTTTTAAAGGAAATTTAATTAAAATGAGGTTATTAGGTTAAGCCTTGATCTACTTGGACTCTTGTACTCATAAATAGAAGAATTTGGACACAGATGAGTAGACCAGGAGGGATCACCATGTTAAGACAAATGGTAGTCTTTAATCTCTTCCTGCTGGTGTAACTTAATGGTTTAAGTTTGGTAATGGATAAACAGTGGAAATTCATGTCTTACTGTTTTGGAAGCTAAGAAGTGCAACAGCAGATTTGCTGTCTGACAAAGGTTTATTCCTCCTGAAGGTTATCTTCTCTTTATTCTCACATGTAAGCAATATTTCAGCTCTTTTCACAAGAATATTCTTAAACATGGCATCCTTATGATTTATCACCTTCCAAACTCCTCATCTCTTAACACTATTGTGTTGGAATTAAGCTTTAATTCATGAATTTGGTGAAGGAGGCACACAAGTTTAGACTATTGCAATGGCTATCAACAGTCAAAGAGAGGCAATTTGGAAGAAACTGTCACCATTGAGCAAACAGCTCAATCTTTAAATTTAATTTCAAGAATTAAGAGAAAATAAATTTATGTTTGTTAAGTCATTGAATTTAGCCCCCCAAAATAAAATTTAAAAAAAAGAGTATTACAGTAAAATTGCCAAAATACCTAGACTCCCCTCATAAACATTCATTCCATTTTTCATGCTCTTTTCTGAAGCTCTTCTGGAGTCTTCTTTCATGTCTCAGTTGTGCTGTCATTGCTGCTTTGATGATCTGAATCAATTAAAAATATTTACTTTTTATGATCGTTTTGTCTCTGGGATACAGTTGAAAGCTGCATAGTGTAAGACCTGGTGGATAAAGTGAATGAGGATATGTGATAAAGTTTGTATGAGACTGCCTTTCCCTCAGATGGCTCTTGGGTGACAATTTTTGCTGGTTTTTGATCATACCTCATAAAGACCCTCATGAAAGAGAAACTACGGAACTGTTTCAAAATGTGGAAAGGACTATAAATGTGTTCAAAGTAAAGCAGAGTATTATTTTGAAGGGGGCTAAACAGCAAATTGTTTTACCATAACAACTTTTTAAAGTTTATGTTCACTATGTAGTTTGACCACCCCATGCAACTTGGAGAGGAAAAAACAAGTAGAATAAGTATCGGTGTTTTCAAAATCAACAAATATCCAATAATCATTTACAATAGAAACCATTGAAACACATAGGAACTTGGTATTCTCTTCAGTATACTTACTTTAGTTTTATGTCCAGTATATTATTTAACAGGGAAATTTCTCTAATAAACCAAAAAGACACAGGAATGCCCATGGCCTGCTCTACTGTCACCATCGAGCAAGAAATTTTAGTCAATACAATTGGATAAGACAAGTTTACAAAAGGAGTGACATCTTGCAGATTATATGGTAGTATACTTGGAGAATTCCAAAGATATAATTATAAAACTGATTCAAATAAAATAATTTGGTGAAGGCATAAGAAATAAAATTATTATAAGACTTACAGTCTTCATAGCTCTGAACAATAAAAAAATGCGATGACAAATGGTAAAGGCAATCTCATCTATACTAGCAGCAAATATTTAAATGTTAGTAATTCATTTTCAAAGCTTTATGGAATCATTCATAAAAAAAATTTACAAAGAAATATGCAAAGTACCCATGAAGATACGGAAAGACAGCCTTGAAAAACCAAAAGTAGGCAGCAACAGTTGTTTATAAATGTGTTCTATAGCCAATAAAAAACTCAATGAAATTATAAAAGCATAAATGTAGATTAGGACATAGTCCAAAGTTTTATAGTAATGTTATACAGATTGAATTGACTACCTCCATCTTTTTTTTTTTTTTTTTTTTTGACATCAGGGATCAAACTCACAACCTTGTGCCTGCTAGGCAGGTGCTTAAGCCGCTAAGCCAAACTGCCAGCCCTAGTTTTTTGAGGCAGGGTCGCACTATGTAGCTCAGGCCGACCTTGCTCTGGCGTTGTAGCCCAAGTCGGCCTCGAACTCACAGCGCTCCTCCTACCTCAGGCTCCGGAGTGCAGGGATTACAAGTGTGTGCCACCACACCTGGCTTGCCCCCAACTAATTTTATGTTGAAATATAATTCAATTTTGGTATTTGGAGATGGAATCTTTCAGAAGTAATTAATTTTAAATGAGGCCATACCAGTATCATCCTGATTCAGTGCGACTTTGGCTTTATAAGAACACAAGGATAGACATGAACTAAAGTCTTCTGTCTCACTATGTGATGCATTGTGCTGTCTTGGGAATCTGCAATCTCTATCAACAAGAAAGAGCTCACTAGATGCTGTTGCCTTCTCTTGAGCTTTCCATTCTTCAGAACAATAAGCAAAATAAATCTATATTCTTTATAATTTATATTTTTGTAGTTTGTTACAGTGAAAGAAATTTTTCTAGAACAGAAAATTTGTGTGAAGTCTGAGAATTTTATTATCAATAAATACTTAAAAATATAAAAGAAATTTGAGGAATGACTATTGAACAGAGAGTTTAAAGAACAGGCTAGAAAAAAACGTAGGATACTTTACTTTTATTTTATTTTATTTTAGTTTAGTTTAGTTTTTTGGTATGGAGGATCAAACTCACAACCTCATTCTTGCCAGGCAGGCCCTTCCACCACTGTACTAAATCCCTGCCCCTAGGATGCTTTAAATAGAAAGTTATGGATGATTCTGTTCAGTGTTTAGAAGACCAAAAAAAAAAAAAAATGGACAGTTTGGAATTTCTTAGAAATAGAATGAACAATCATGTAAAAAATCTGGGTGATAATGTGTAAAATAAAGGCCATGACAATCGATGTAAGAGATGAATGAAGGAAACATTAATGAGAATTGTACAAAAGTCCAGGCATGTTACAGCATTGCAAAAAATAGAATTCCATTATATCCTAGGGATTTATGAAATGTGGAACTGAAGAGTACTGCACTAATATATTAGGCAGCAGAATTTCTAACCAGATTATACATGGCTCCTTTCAAGTACTTACACGAAGATGGAACAAGAAATAACTTTATAATTTAAAATAGAGCAATGTGTAATAATTGGAGAAATTTGAAAAGCAACCAGGTCACATAAATAGCATAAAAGTCTATTCAGAAAACAATGTATAGTGAGTGGCCCAGTGATTGAGTTCAATAAGATCGGCAAAGACAAAAGGGATCTGCCAATAACCATCATGACAGTGGAAAGACGGCCTTCTGTTGTGGTCTGCATCTTCAATGTCCCTGAGGTTTCATGTGTTGAAGTGTTGGTCTCCATCTATCTGGAAGAGGTGGAGCCCTCAGGTCATAGGCTTAGTGGGAGAAAGTTATATCAGTGGTAGCTTCTCCTTGACATTGGAACCCAAGTCCTCTTTCTTTGTTTCCTCCAGTCCAGGAGATCAACTCCACTGTTTGTTCCCAATCATGATGTGCTGCCTCAGCACAGGCCCAAGCACAACTGAGTAAATCAGCCATGAAATTAAGCCTCTGAAACGTGGATGCAAAATTGACCTTTCCACCTTCAACTTGATTTTTCAGGTCCTTTGTCACAGCAATGGAAAGTTGACCAACACACTTCCCATCACAAGCCCAGCTGTGTTGGGAAGAAAGAGCTGTTTTGAGAAATCAATCTGAAGTTCTCTGAATAATCTCTCTGCCCAGGACCACCTCAAGATGTTCCTTTTGCACTCATTTAGTGTTCTGTTGTTAACTAGTTGCTCAAATATGTCCAGTTGTGGCCCAAACAACCATTGTATGCAGCAAGACTTGAGTATTGGGAGCCAGGAAAGAAATGCAGTAGGTGAATGCTCATTTTCTCCAAAAATACTATTCAAACTTCATCTCCAAAGTTGCATATTAAAGATAACAGATATGGAAACTGTTGTGGGGAATCAGAATTAAGTGAGGTCCTGAAAGTTGTCCCCAGGATTGAATTAGTGAGTTTATAAGTAGAAAATGATCTAATTTAGCAATCTGGTTTCATCATACCACTTCATCACATCATTAATCAGGGGGAAAGTTCTCATTGTATGCAAATAGATGCCAATTCCTAACTCTTGAACTTTCAGGAGTGAGATAAATAAGCCTCTTTTCTTTACAAATTATCCAGTCTATGGTATTCAATTAGAGCAACAGTAATTTCTATGTTTTTTGTTTTGTTTTATTTTCTGTGTGTGTGTGTGTGTTTGACTTCTGTCTCTCCTCTTTTTCTTTCCCTACCTTTCCATCTCTGCCTGTCCAGTTTACTCTTTCTCTCCCTTAATAATAATGTTTTTCTTCTTTTCTTCCTCAATTCCTTTTTCTCCTTCCTTTCCTTCTCCCACTCTGTCCTCTTCATCTTCTCTTTTAACCTACCATTATTAGTTTCTTTTCTCTCTTTTGTTTTCTATCATGGTATATTTTCTTCAGATTTTGGAGAATTAGTATCATAGTAGTATAATAAAATTCCTTATATGGGTGACTTTTAGTTTTTTCTTTAACCATAGATTTATCTTAAATGTATCTAGGTATAGGATCTAATATTCAAATGCATGTCTCTTAGAAAAAAGGAGTTATTGAATTTATTATTATGATTTTTTTTTTGCTGAGTCACAGAGGAGAGTCAAGAGTTCTCAGTACCTTGTTGTCTTCATGGTGACCACCCGTGCTCACTAGTTTGTCAACTACCAAAGATAGGGAAAGTATATTCTTCAGAATATGTTAGCAAGGAATTAAGGAATACAGATATACAGAAGTTTCTCTGGTTCCAATTGCTTAACAAATTATTGTTAAGCCTAAGGTCACAAAAAAAAAAAAACAAAAAACAAAAAACAAGAAACTACTCTTTCTTTCTAAATTTTTTATTTTATGAAAAAATAAAACAAAATTTCATCACCGCTGTTATCCTTTGTCTTTAAATGATGTTCACAAATGAATGAACACACTTACATATACCCTGGCTAAAAATGTGAAGAAAAGAAACCCTTTATATTGCTAATAATTATTCATGGTGCCTCAAAGTCTAAGGATTAATGTCTTAAACTTGTCAACAAGTGCTCTGCTAATGGTGAACTGAACAGTGCTCTGCAAAATCTTGCTGTGCCCTTTTGGAGGAAAATACTAACAATAAAAGAAAGAAAATGTAGGTATTAGGATACATGGCCCTATGTTTCTAGAGTTGTGGCCTTAGAATGTCGTATTTTTTTTTTTAATTTATTTTTCGTGGTGTTGGAGATTGAACCTAGGGCTTTGTACATGCAAGATAAGAGCTGTACCATTGAGTCAAATCCCTAGTCCTTTACCTTGCCGAAGATTAACATTTGCACAAAGCAAAGGACTCACCACGTGACACGTCTTCTAAAGCTCCCTTGTGATTTCCTCAGTTCTTAAATTCTGAAAATGAAGTCAGAATCCCATACTTAAATCATAATGCTTATTACTTTTCATAAAATATTACAAAATTTGCACTTCGAATTTCACAGCCAGTTATCAGCTCAAGAACAGAGTAACTATCTTCAGACAAGTGACGTCTTTGTTTTTAATTGTTTTTCTCATTTTAGAAGTTCTTTTCTATTGAAACATAAAGTGATTGTTTTGTTTGGTTTGTTTTTTTATTTGTTTTAGTTAGAATATAGACAAAACATTTTCAGGGAAAATCTGTTCTGGAAATAACAAGTATTTTTGAAGAACATTTATTTGTTTGTCTTGACAATAATTTAGGTAAAATTATTGGCGAAAAGAATACTATCTACTGATAAATGTAAGAATATTGTAACAATGGAAGAATAAAAGGATATTGATGAATTCTATGGAGGAATTTTTACAACAATCCCTAGTTTATTGTCTAAAATTGATAATTATTCTGGAATGTCATCACAGAAACAGAGAGAAACAGAATTTTATTGTGGTGTGATTATTTTGAAGTCTAAAGGATAAAAAATAAGAATTCAAAAATTAATGACCAATTTATTTTTGGCAGATTGACACATAACATGTATTGTGAAGCTGTCATTAAAAAAAAAAAACATAAATTTGAATGCTTGGTAAGAACCTTAACCACCTAACAGTTTACCCCTGATTTCATGCAGCCAGCACATTTGTTTAAGTAGTGACTACCCTGATCTTCACAGAGGCAGATGTTTTTCAACCTACTGATACTTGTTTGGGTGAGGTACATTCATCCATCTGCTTATTTGTTTTATGTGGACTACTTTTGTGGCATAGTTTTTGTTTAAAGCATCGTATTCACCATTAATGTTTGTTTCTAGTGAAATCCAATAATAAATTCTGGCTATTTTCTTTTACTGATTTGTGTTTTTTATTTGTTAAAAATAACCTACAATTTTATGCTACAATCTATGAAAACTCTTACCTTAAGTACATTAGATATAATTTTTATACTTCTGCAGAACTGAGTGATATTCTTTTACAATACAAAATAGACACATTTGGAACATTTAGACTGATTAGAAAGTGCAAAAAGATCTGCAAAGAAAAATTGAAAAAAAGAGAAAAGCTAGCATATCAGAGAAAAAGCATATCAAGGCAAAAAGATGTCTCCTTATTGTCAATTTTTCACGAGAAAAATGATAGAACTTGAAAGAAGAAGTGAAACATAATCAACTCCAGTAGTAATCAGTGATTATAATAATTCTATGGGTGGTGCTGACAGAACTGACCAACATCTAACTAGCTATCTAGTAATCAAAAATGAAGAAAACATGTGAAATATTCGTGCACCTTCTGGACCAAACAATATGAAACTCATTTTTTTATTCCAAAGAAGGTAATTCAAAGAGACATTTACAATTTAGATTCAGTATAATAGATCAAATAATTGAAAAATACGGGATAGCAAATTCCAATCTGAACACCCATTGTCTATATTTTCAGCATTACATGTAGTGGGTAGAAGTTTTATTGAAATTACACCACCCACCGAAAGGAAGAAAAAACCAGCATGACAGTGTAAAGTGTACTGGTCAAATAAAAACAATAACACAAAAAGAATTCAGGAAGGGACTAGATATTACTCTCCACAGTAGAATGTCACGTTACATATTGAATGTTTTAGCATATGCCATACAAGAAAAATTATTGAGTGAATTTTATAAAATTGTTGTTTTTGTACTTCCAGTTATATTATTTTATAAAATTAATGAAAAAATGTGAAATCTTTGGTCACCCTGTATTTATTTATTTATTTTTTGACGGTGAGGGTCTTTTGGTGATAGGGTCTTGCTGTGCAGTTCAGGCTGGGCTTCAACTCACTTTTTAGCACAGGCTGGCCTCAAACTCACAGAGATCCTCCTGTCTCAGCCTACCAAATGCTGGGATTACAGGTGTGCACCACCATGTCTGACTTGATCACCCTATATTTAAGTAATTGGATAATAAATGATTAAACTTTAGGACATTCATAAAAGGGTTGTTTCTTATTCCTTGTGGCACAAATAACTTCATCACTGCCACTGAGTGATAATTCCTTTCCTCACCACAGCCAGCACAGGCTCCCCTGGCAGCCTATTCAGCCATGACTTGATGAATTTGCATCACAAAATACGCAACTGTGTACAGCTCATAAGACCATTTGCAGTTTCTCCCTGAACTGCAGCGTGTGTGTGTGAGGGTGTAAGCACACAGGGTGGGGAGGAGGAATTTAGAAATGACTGCGGTGTTTCCAAACGTTCCTATCAATGAGAAATGAAACCTGAGAGATAGGTGACAGCTTGACTGTGTTCCTTTTCAAAGAGACAGTAGCGAGAAAAAAAGCGCATTATTTTATTCAACAGTGTATATGAAGGAAAATAACTCAAAAAATTACTTGGTAATTTGATTTATTTTCTACAGTTCAGTTTTCTCCTTTCACAGGTATTTTTGCGTTTAAACAATTTTTTTTACTTAGCAGTCGCAATATTTGCAGCATTTCTGTGCATATGGGAGAAGGCTAAGTGATTGAAGTGGGTTACTCACCTTTCTGTTGCTAGGAAAAAATGTCTAACGTACGTAATTTAACAAGAAAACACTTGTTTTGGCTCATGATTTCAAGGGTTTCAGTCCATGGCCTACTAATTCCAGGACACAAGCATCATGTTTGAGGCATGTGAATAAAAGCTTCTTTTCCATGCTAGCCAGGAAACAAAAAGAACAGGAAGGGAGCCAGAGAAAGGAAAAGCTTGGGGAAAGGGAGCCAGAGAAAGGAAGAATATAGCCTTACAGATTATGTTCCCAGGGACAAAATTCTACAACTAGTCCCTACACAGCACGTGTAGCTACGAACTCATCAAGGGATGAAATATTTTGTCCGTATGACCTAACTGCCTTCCAAAAACCCCACCTCTGAACACATGGAACTTTATGGGGAGATTCTTTATTCAAACTGTAACAGCCAGTGCTATTCTCTAATATTTCTATACACATTTTGAAACTAAGAGAGAAGAAGAAATAAGAACATACTTTCAGTGTGACTATGAGAGATAAACACAAATTGTTGAATTGTCATGAAAAGTCTTGAATAAGAATGAAAGAATAGTAACAGCTCTCAGCATTATACCAGCAACCTCAATACCTAATATAGGGACAGAATAAAAAACAAGGACCAAAAAAAATGGTACAATACATTCCATCACTAAATAATGGGAAAAAATTTAGTAGTACAATATATCTAATTATGTATTTAATAAATGAAAATCAAATCACTCAATTTTAAAGTATTTTACTGGTTAATCTGTATGCTTATGATAAGTACATGAAATAGAGTGAGTACATAAAATAAGTATATAAAATACCTTATCTTTAAAACCCAAGGAACAGTTTAAGTTTCTTAGCCTTAGTAAACTACAGAAATGTACATTTATTACTTTATTGATTTTATGCTTAACATCAACTGTCTTGAGCTTTTTGTAAAAATCTGTATATCCTTGTCTGTTTGTTTCCTTAAACTTGACAGCAGAAAATTGATTTTCACATCTTGAACTTTGTATTTTCTTATTCAGAGCATCCAAATTTAAGAAATGATTATTCATCAGGACAGTCCATGTTCTAATAGAGGGTTCAAAATGTCAAAGTACAAATTATAGCAAAGGTCAAAGGCTCTTTCCTCATTTATTCCCTCCTTCTCTTCCTTCCTTGTTTCTTTTCTTCCTTCCTTCCATCCTTCATTTCTTTCTCCTTCATTTCTTCCTCCAATCTTTCATTGCTAACTTTCTCCCCTCCTCTTTTATCCTTCTTTCCATCTTTTCTGCTTTCCTTCCTTTTCCTTTCTTCTTTCTTCACTTTCATTCTTTCTTTTTCTTTTTTTCTTTATTCCTCTTTCTTTCTATACTTATTTTTTCTTTCCATTCCTACAGATTTATATGAGGATTAAACATGCATTTAATTTATATTTCTATGTGGGAAAAAATCAGTTTGCCAACTTATTTCATGATTGGTTAATGAAAAGGACGTTTGAATAATATTCTAGACAATGAAGAAAGAATCTTGCACTGAAATAAGGTGCTTACTATTATGGAACTTACATTTTAATTTTAAAATCAAGAAAATAAGCAGATGTCTATGTTTACAAATCCATTTCTGCATTTTTTTTTTCCGCACCGGGGATCAAACTTACAACCTTGCACCTGCCAGACAGGCACTTAAGCCACTGAGCCAAACTCTCAGCCCTTACAGATCCATTTCTGCTGGTAGTAAGTTCAAGGCAGATTGCATTGTCTTTGGTTTTTTTCTTGTTACCCAAGATTCGTTTTGTTATTCTAGATCTCTTCTGGTTCCATACAGACTTTAGGATAGCTTTCTTTTGTACTCTGAGGAATGTTTTTGGTACTTTATTGGGTTTGTATTAAATCTGTATAAAGGTTTTGAAAGTGTGGCCATTTTTACTATATTGTTTTTGCCTATTGAGGAACAGAAGATAACTTTCCATTTTATGATGTCTTCTTCTATGTCTTTTTCAGAGTACTATAGTTTACATTATAGAAAATTTTTTGCTTCTTTGGTTAATTCCTGGCTATTTATTTTTTCTTAATATTATTCTGAATGACTTTTCCCCCTAAATTCTTTGTCAGTGAATTCATTATTCTTCTACATGAACACCGTTGATTTTTTTGTGTTGATTTTATGTCCTGCTACATTGCTGAATTTCATTATAAATTCTCAGAATCTTGGTGAGATATTTTGAGTTTGATATATAGACGATTATGCCATCTTCAAACAATGATAATTTGAATTCTGCCTTTCCTATATATAGCCCTTTAAGTTCTTTCTTTTGCCTGAATGCTCTGTCTAGTATTTTGAATACTATATTGAACAAGAATGGTGATATTGGACATTCTTATATTCTTCCTGATTTTAGAGGAAAATTGTTCAGTTTTTCCACATTTTAAATGATGTTGGCGGGAGTCAGGCTGTATCACAATCCTGTTTCAAGTTATGTTAGAAAGCTACAGTGGTAAAAACATTATGGTTTTGGCACAAAACTCCAAATGAACCAATGGCACAGAATAGAAGACGCCAAAACAAATCAAAATGAGACACCCAGGCACTTTAAACTATCTGGTCTTTGACATTGCAGCCAAAAACATACAATGGAGGAAAGATAGCCTTTTTAATAAGTAGTGCTTAGAAAACTGGCTATTCACATGCAGAAGATTTAATCTAGACCCATATCTTCACCATATTCTAAACTAAAATCAAAATGAATTAAATATGCAAATATTAAAACAGAAATGATTTTCTGAAAAATGCAATAAGTAATTCTCTTGAAGACATAAGTATAGGCAAGCACTTTCTTGAACAAAACTTCAATTGCACAAGAAATAACATGACGAATCAGCAAATGGAAACTGACTAGATTTAAGAAGCTTTTGCACAGGAAAGAAAAGAACCAAATAAGAAGTAAAGAAACAGTATATAGAATAGGGAAAAATATACCTGCTATTCCTTGGACAAAGTTCTAATATTTACAATAATAAGGAGCTAAAAAACATTAGAATCCCCAAAATAAAAGACTCAGTCAAAAATGGGCAACTAAAACAAATAGACATTACTCAGAAGAGAAATACAAATAGCCAATAAATAAATGAAAAGATGTTCAATATCTCTGGACATTAGAGAAATGAAAATTAAAACAACACTGATTTCTACTTTAATCCAGAAAGAAGGGCTATCATCAAAAAATCAGCACAAAACACATGCTGGCAAGACTGTGAGGAAAAAGGAACCCTTTGACAATTGGTGGGAGTGAAAACTAGTGAAACTACTATGAAAACAAGTATGGAGATTCCTAAAAAAAAACACTACAGATCAAAATTTCATTTCACATAGGTATCCCTTTCTGAGTATAATTTAATCAGATGCCATTCGTTGATTCTTCATGTTATTTCTTGTGCAATTGAAGTCTGAAAGAATTAAAGACATCATATTACAGTGATACATGCATACTAGTGTTTATAGCAGCACAATTCATAATAGGTAACTCTTGGAAGCAGACTATATGAACAAAAACACCGAACTACTGGATAAAGAAAAGGTGGCACATTCACAATGGAGTATAAGTCATTTTAAGGAAATTGATGTTCCTTGTACCATAATATTAACTAAAATATATCAGATTCACAAGTTTAAACATAGCATATTATCCCTAGCCTGAGAAACTCAAAGTATAAATAAAAAGCAAAATAATAGATAATAGAAAATAGGTAGATCTTTTTTCAAATGGGAGGGAGATAAAGAAATGGAGGGAGAGGACCTGATGGGAAAGGGAAGGGCATGAAAAAAGAACTGAGATGTGTTATTCACACACACCCTCTTCCCATGAGGAAGGAAATCATTATGTGCTACAAACATAGTTAAAAAAAAAAGGAAAAATTGAAAAAATTAAATTACTTTACAATGCAAACAAAAAAAAAGCCACTTAAATGTTGACTCTTTTTAACCACAAAAGCAGAAAGTAAGATGTGCACAGTAGAATTCATTTAGAAAATGAGCTAAAGCAGAACAAAAATACCACTCTTCATGTTTTGAGTCCTTGCATAGTATATATGGGTGAATGTGTTTAACGTGTACATGTACAAAACACAGCTTATTATGCTGGCTATAAAAAATAAAAGCCATGGAGAAAAGCAAGTAAATAACACATAGCTATAAGTGCTGGATGTTTGACTGGTCTCCTTTAGATAAGGTGAACAGAAAAAAATTCTGAAGAAGAAATATTCAAACTGAATCTCAAGTATGATGAAGAGACAAAAGCAGATAAGTTATGGAGAGAAAATAACAAGTGCAAAACCTAAGATTGGGGAACCTGTGATGCTAATCATGGAAAGACAGGAAAAGAAAGCAGGTGTGGTGGGTAGGGCCTGGGAAGGTAAGTATTTTCATGAGACAAAATTGAAGTCTTCTATAGAAAATAATGCATATAAGGTGCTTTACACGTGTCTTCCAGCAAGACTGAACTTCATTCCAAGTGAAATTGGAAGCTATTATCTAGCTTTAGAAAAGAAAGTTATACAAAATATGCTTAACATATTCTTTCTGAGTAAGAAATAGGCTGGTATAGGGGGAAAGAATGAAAGTAGAAAGTCTAGTTATAGGTTACTACACCAATTCAGGTAACTGTTAGTACCACAAATAAAGAAAATGAACATGTTTCATTAAACTAGGAATTGTATGAGACTGCATAGTGTTGTAGCTAGTGATACAGAATCTGGATCAGACAGGCTAAACTTCATCCTTACTTTACCCTAATTTTTAACTTGGAAAGATAATTTAATCTGTTATTTGTTCTCATCACAGAGAGAATAAAAATTTCTATGTGTTTTAATGAAGATTAAAGAACACTCCATGTTAAGCACATGGGACACGTTCTGAAAAATAGTAATACGCAAATATATGAGCTATGCATACTGTCATTTTAAAGTCTGTAGGCTTCTTGACCATATGTCAAGGGAAAAAAGTACAAGAATAAGAAATTAGAGAATACCAAGTATTGGGTGAAGACTCAGCATAATATAGTTTGTGAATATAAGGACCATGTCAGAGTAGTGAGGAAACTTAAGATGGACATCTGGAGCTATTTTGTAGACATACTTCATTTATTATACCTGCTAGTTTTAAGTGAAGTTGACTGGAAGTTTGATATGTGAATGTAAACTTAAGGTGGATATTTTAGATATTGTTACTGCTATAAATATTAGATATTTCTATAAAACAACTTTTAGATACATAAGTAGCATATAATGGATTTGGTGAGAGTTGTGAGAAAGTTTCTAGAAAATAACAGAAACCACAGTACAATACCATATTTGAGGTCAAGTAGGGGAAGATGATTCACCAAGGAGACTGACAAAGACATATCCTATGGACAAGGGTATAAAAGTCATATTAATTTTAAGGTAAAGTAAGATTAATTAAAAGATCTTTTATGCTATTATGTGACAGCTTGGCTTAAATTCCCTGATCCCTGGGGATAAATGCTATAGTTTTTAAAGTTTTAGGGAGATTGCTGCAATAATACTTGAGAAACATGCCAGTTTTTCTAAGAGAAACCATTTTCTATTTCTTACAAGAAAGGTTAAGTATGACCTTTAGTTCTATATTGTTTGGCTCACAAAGTCATCAAAATCACAGGAATAAAAAGCTTTCTCGAATATAGAAATGAAAAGGCCACTGTACAGTTTTTGCCCTGTGATCACTCTCTCTCCAGCCCTTGCTTTATCTATTCTTACCATTAAATTCTTTTAGCTCATACAGAAAGCAAAACTTTTTGTCTTGGGAAAATTTCAAAATTTTGGAAAAAATCAGATTTTATATTTCTAGAATTAAGTAATTTGATTAAATTTGATAAATTAATAAAGCAAATTAAAACAAATATACCCAGAGAATATTGTCACAGGATATTATATGTAATCTTCCACTTCTACTACCAAGGAAATATTTTTAATTAAAATTATTTTCAATTGAAGTTATTATGCACCTTATTATAATAGAGTAATTCTTGCAGTTCACATTTTTGAGCCCCTATATGCTGAAGCTGATAACAGATTACTAAGGATAACCATTTAGACGGTTACTGTGAATCCAGAAGAAGAATGGAAAGCCCTGGCAGAAAGTGAAAATTGATGAGAAATCATGACATGATCCAGAAAACACACATAAAATGATCTCCTAGCAAACGAAAGTTGAAGCACATTGACATATACAGACTTGAAGTTGCCCAAGAAGTTGGTAGCAAAACCAGAATAAAAGATCAAGGTGACCCAATTGCATCAATGCTAATTTTGCTGTTTATGCTCATATTAAGTGTTTAGAGGAAGCATCACCATTCAGTGGGGAAAGAAAATAATTGAGTCCTTTCATAAAGAGTCTGTTTGGCCAAACTTTTGTGTGGCTCTGGAACTTTGTCCTAGGCCTGTTTATATACTTTCTTGTATAATGAAGTTTTAGCAAGGAACCTCGACATATCATTTTGGCAAGAACTTCTCACCTTTGAGATCTGATTACCATCCATATCTTATCAGGTTGCTCTTTTTTTCTGATGATTTCTCATAATCTCGGCAGGTTTTCAGTAAGAATCCTATTGGGTCTATTTAGCCAAAATTCCTCTTACTCTTGGTATTTCCTCTTAGTCATTTTCTATCCACTGACCCCACATTTTGCCTGGTCATAAATTCCTAGTGACACGTCCTGTACTCGGATTTGAGCTCTATCTGGCTCTCCCCCAGAAAGACTCCCAGCATTGCATCCTACAGCTATCCTGATGGTCCTGAACAGAAACTTCCTTATTATGTCTTAACAAGTGTCACTGAATAATTCATCTTCAACATTATACAGACCTAAATTTGTCTCCTGACTTTTCATTTGGTAACCATGCACCACTGAATTGCTTTCTTCAGAGTCATTCATTTTAAGAGTGATAAGTATTTGTCTCACACTATTGCTGGTAGAATAAAAAATGTTAAACAAACTGAAGTCTTGGCATAGAGTAAGTTGTTGCTAAGTACTAACTATTAATAGCCAGCAAAATGACTGGTCAATCTCACTATGTTTTAATATTTGCATTCAAATAATAATACAACCAAACATGTAAGGGTAAGCAATGACAGACATTTTAGAACTAATGCGTGATATATTCACCATAGTTGCTCTGAAATAATCCTGACCAAACATTAAAATATCATCGAAGGAGGAAATTGTTACTGAGCTGGGCCTCACTGTGAAGCTAATGAAAAACTTAAATTCTTCTTTGCACAACTACATTCCCATATCAACTTGACTGAATTTCTGTTAATTTTTTTACAGGCATGAGCCTCCATGCCAGGCCCAGATATTATTAAAAACCAATGCATTCTTTCAGTGATAAGTCTGGTGAAATAATGTACCCACATAATGAAGAATGATTTCTAGCTACTTAATATTTTTTTAAAATAGCAGCATTTTAAGATTCATTCTAAAAATTTATTAACTCATATATGTTAAAATAGTAAAAATGGGTGATTCTGAACTCCTCTGGGAAGCTTTTATTGGGATGAGTAAAACACCCATTTCTAGAGGAGGTTCCTTCCAGGTACTAAAAAGCTTTCTACAAGAGATGAAAGAAATCCTGCAGCAACTAGACTACAATTTGGAGAAGGAGCTGTATTTATTTAAAACTAACGTCAGTCTCTGAGCATTTTAACGTAGCTTGCAACATGAAAAGCAATAGAAGCAGAGGTAAAACTATTTCCTTTTCCTAAAATCAAGATGAATAGTTTTTCTTAGTACATGTTTGCAGTACAGAATGTTTACTTTCCTTGTGTGGAGTTGGTACATGTGTGCAACACATCTTAATTTCTTACTGAATGCACTTTTCCCCTCCGTTTTCTCCCCTCCTCCCTTTATTGATCTCTTTCCCACTTGTGAAGGATCAATCTCTCTGCCTCCTGTTTTTATCTTGATCTTTATTTGTAATTATGGTTTCTCATAAGAGAAATCATGTGATATTTAAGCCTTTGTTGCTGATTTATTCCACTTAATATTATGGTCTCAAGGTACATCCATTTTCTTACAAATGACTATTTTATTCTTCATGGCACAGTAACTCTATTGTGTCTAAATGTCACATTTTCTTTATCCAATTATCAGTTGATGTACATATATACTATTATCAAGATTATTGCTATTATGAATTGTGCTACTATAAATATGGATATTCTTTGGATCACTGTGGTGTGATATCATCAACTCCTTAAAGAAGAAAACTATAAGCTGAATAACCAGGTCAAATGAAATCTCTACTTTTAGTTTTTGAAGAGTCTCCACGCTGATTTCCATAATGAATGTACTAATTTATTTCCCACCAACAATTCAGAAGTTTTCCATCTTTCCCCCAACCTCACCAGCCTTTGTTATTATTTGATTTCTTGATGATGGCCATTCTGTCTGCAGTATCATGGAATCGCAGCTCTGTTTTCATTTTTGTCCCTCTAATGACCAGCAATGTTAAGCTGTTAAACATTTCTTCATGTATTTATTGGTCATTTGTATTTCTTTTTCTGTAAAAAGTGAATAGTGCCTATTCATTTCACTCATTCATGTATAGATAAAATAAATAAACTGAATATTGACAAGTTTATAGATTAAAGTCTCCAAAGCATAAATGGACACACACGCACTCACAGACACACACACTCAGAAGTATTTAATAAATTGTTAGAAGTAATGCGCACTTTCTGAGGATATTACAAAGAACCTAGTCTTTGTGAGTATTGTTGACCTTTCTAATGCTCAAAAGTTTTCAAGCCAGCAAAAAACACTCATGATTAGTCGTCCCTTTGCATACTCCATAAATTAATCTCTTAAGACTCCTTAAAATTAACATTCCTTTAAGCATTAAATAAACCATTCTGTTCTAAATATTGCGATTACTGTTGCCCATGTAATAAATTAATACTTATAAGAACTGTCTCTTTCATGAAATGTTAAACAAAGTTTACAATTTTATTTCACTCATGAACTGTAATAGAAAGTCTAAAATATCAGATCACAAAATGTGCAATAAGTATAGTGAATTTGGAAGAAACTGTTCAGAAGAAAAGAGAAAATGAGATGGGGGAAAGGGGGAAAAGAAGGAATGGGAAGGAAAAAATGTATATACAAAATAGTTAAGATAGTTAAACAGTTTCTCTTAGTTCATTGGAAAAAAAGGTTTGAGCTAATATTGTTTGGATAATATTTCATGCCTATATCTTGTACTCTGAATAACTGCTATTAAGATAACAATATGCAATGTATTAATTAATTGTATTAATTGCTACTCTACTACTAGCCTGTTTTGAAACTCTGTTTTGTTATTTTTCATTTTTATTTTTTCTCTCTTTAAAAATATTTGATCACATAAATACTTCAAACATGTTAAAAATCTTTCAGAAAGCAATCGCAATGAAAAATATTACTTTCATATCAATTGTTTTTTCTATAATTATGATTATAATTATCATTCTATTTCTTACACTTATCGATACTTTTATGTCTAATTGGATTGTTAGTACATTTAAATACCACAATAATAAACATGAGAGTTGTAATTATTCCTTTCCTTAGAGAAAAGTGGACTGCACTATTTGTCTCTAGGAGAAATGTTCAGATGATACTAATAGATTTTCTCCATCTGAACTGAAGGTTCAGTTTTAGTAATATATTGTGTTAAGTAGCTGGATTGCCCCTTCTGAAATCACAATTTTAGGATACCAATATTTTAAAAATGTGTTTGCAATGTATTGATTAGCTATTAGGAAATCTAGAAATTCTCATATTAAATGATTTAATCAAGATTTGACCCAGCTAAAGCCTAAGGCAGATTTTGTCAGCCTAACGCCATTTGTTAAATGATACAATCTTCAGTTTTGTTTTCCATGGCCTTAAGATGCACATGAAATAAGAAAGCTCACACAAGTTAGAGAATGTACTAAGAATATTAAACTGAAACTGTGAATGCGATGTCTGTGTAATTAATATAATAATGAAAACAAAAAATAAAATCAATTCATTATATGAAAAACAAAAGAAAAAATCTATGAAGTTGTTAAAAAGAACAGAGTAAGACAAAGAAAGCACCTGAAAAGTTAGAAAAAGTGAATTTTCATTAGTTTTATGATCCAAATTATTCTGTGACTCTCTAAAAGCACTCAAAGGAAGAAATTCTTTAAAACTCAGTTAGCTCTGGTGTCCTCTGATCCTTAGAAGAAGCAATGTATATCTCTAGAGGAAAGCAATATTGCCCCGTAAGTCAAAGAATTTCCACAGCTAACACTTTATGGAAAATAACTTTTAGTGGTAAAAAAATAAGTAAACAAATAGGAAAAGAAAAATAAAAGAGCCAGAAGTATATTCTGTTCTTTCTCCTTATTTTGAGATTTTCTCCTTCTGACCTTCTGAGGAAAGATTTATACAAACCACATCCTTGGTTTTCAACTAATCCCTAGGCTTTTCTCAACATTTCTACAATGTATATGAGGAGGTTTCAGGACAAAAAATTCCAGACGAATTTCCTGATTTCGATTTGTAACGTGAACTTCATTCTCCTTTGCCAATTAGGCTGTTTAAATTCTTTGTCATCCTTCTGGAGTTTGGGTTTCATCTTCCCTTCCTAATTCTGTTTCAGATATCACCAAGATGATACTTCAGTCATTTTTACTGCTTTGCATTTCTGTTCTGTTATTGTGGATGAATTTGTTCTTGTTTTTCTTCAGCAGACTTATGACTTTTTTTTTTCTTTTACATGCTGTTATGGACTAAATGTATTTGTTTTCCCAAAACTCCTATATTCAAACCTTCATCCTCAGTGTGGTAGCATTTGGAGGTAGAACCTTTGAGAAGTAATTACAGTTAGGGAGATCTCTCTCTGCCCAAATTCATGCTGCAAGGAAAGGCTTTGTGAGGACAGTGAGGAGCAGCCTCTACAAACTAGGAACGGAGAACTCACCAGGACCCAAAATTGCAGATGCCTTGAATATCTGAGCCCTAGAACTGTGAGAAATGAGTTTCTCTTTAACAAGCCACCCTATCTATGGTATTTTGTTGTCCAGCCCAAGCTGACAAAGACATATATTTACACTTGAGTAATGTTGATAGGAAAGGAAGTGTCCTCATTTCCCAGTGCCTTAATAATAATTTTCTTTGTCAATTCAGTGATTCATAAGCAGAGAAACAACAATAATAAAATTCATACCTGGCCAATGTGAGATTAGAACTTGGCTACTATCCTAGCAAAAATCACATTTACAGGGTGCTTCATAAACAACTTTACTATGAATCCCATCTCTCAGAATATATCCTAAGGCTAGAATCAAAGATGTAAAAGATTCACTCTCTACTCATAGTTGAGACAGATCCTTTATTATATTTTGCTGAAATAAACTTTTGGCCAGCATCCGAAAATACAAAATTTCAAGCAGTATCTTGGCACGTAACTATGTTACTATTTATGACCCAAAATTAGATAACTTACTATAGACTTATCTTTATGGGTATTAATTCACTAATTCAATAAATATATACAAAATCTTGCTATGTGCAAATTTATATTTCCAGTCCAAACCACTTCCTTCAAATTCAGGCATGTATGGCTCCTGCTTATTGGTCTTTTCAGTCTAAAAGTCTAATAAGCATTTTAATTTAACATGCCTTAAACTCATCTCTTCTCTTTCCACAAGTTACAGTTTGTATCTTCCTTTGTTCCAATCAGTCTCTCATGTTCCACGTTCAATATGTTGGCAAATGCTCTTAGCTTCACTTTATTTTTTTTTTACTCATCCGCACTGCTACAGGAACTGTTAGAAGCCACCATCAAACTCACTTAGGTTAATGCATCACCCTACCTATACCACTTCAGCTAGACCATAGTTTCTTTTCACTAGAGTCTATAGAGTAATGATGTTAAAACAGACGTTGTCTGTTTATTTTCACTAATAACTTGTTCTTATTGTTCTCCATTTTTTATTAGCTCATGTTTGCAATATACAATAATTGCATTTGTCTTGGGACATTGGGACATGTACATCTTAATTAATTTTTATCTGTCCCCTACCCCTCCTCTCCCTTCTTGCTCCTTTTGGTCCCCTCCCAGCACAATTTGTAATAGACAAATCTTGAATATGGCTTATATGCTCATTGACAGATGAATGGATACAGAAGGTGTGTTTATACACAACAGAGTGTTACTCCACCACAAAAAAATAAATATAAATAAACTTGAGTCTTTTGTAGGAAAATGCATGTGCCTTGAGACCATAATATTAAGTACGTCAGATACCCAAGCTTAAATATTGCATGGTTTCTCTTATAATGAGAATCAATCAACCTCTCTCTCTCTTCATATATATCCATACATATACATATGGTTATATATGTATATCTATACTTCACATATATATGTTTATTTCATATATATGTTTATTTTATGAGATAAACATATATATATATGAAATAAAATAGAAGATAGAAAAGTGGGAGGTAAGTGGATCTTGTAGATCTTTTAAAAATGGACGGGGAATAACAGACAAGGGGACTGACGAGAAAGGGTAGCAAAGTGGGGTGGAAAAAAAAGACATTAGTTCTTTTTTTTTTTTTTTTTTTTTTTTTTTCAGCACAGGGCATTGAACGCACAACTTCACACATGCCAGATAGGCGCTTAGGCCACTCAGCCAAACGCCCAACCCTAGTTTTTTGAGGTAGGGTCGCACTACATAGCTCAGACCAGCCTTGCACTCGCGTTGTAGCCCAAGCGGGTCTCGAACTCACAACGCTCCTCCTACCTCAGCCTCCCGAGTGCTGGGATTAAAGGCGTGCGCCACCACGCCCGCCTGAGACATTAGTTCTTATGTCCAAATTCCGCCGGGGTCCCATCCTCCTCAGCATGAAAGGCGCTATACTTTCAGTCATGCACAACCCTTCACAGTCCTACCCAACACCACTTCTGGGCTCATCTCCCAGTACTTCTATATTTGTTATACTTAAAGTGATTCTTGCTTACTTGATATTCCTTGACCTTGCTGAGCACAGTCCTCTCTTCTATTCTTATGGATCCCTCTGGCCTGCACTCTTTTCTTGATACATGTAAGAAACACTCACACACATTGTCAGGTAGTTGCTTAAGTACCTTTTAGTTTGTAAGAACTTCATCTCTTACGTATATATATAACTGCACCCCTCCATGAACTCCTTTTCCTCTTCTTTTCCTTTATATTTCATTACAACTTGTATGCCTTTTACCTTTCTCTTTTTCATATATTAAATATTATCTTATGCAATTATTTATTAATTTGTTATACCTGTCTCTAATCACTAAACACAGAGATGCATTAAAGCCAAACTTTATTTTTCTGGGCTTTTTGAGTCTTTTTTTTTTTTAATCAATGATTTTTTTTTATTTTAAACAAAAGGAAAGTAACAAACCAGAGCAAAACAATTTCACAACCATCCATAAGAGAGTAACAATCATCAGCACATTGCATATTATTATATTCACAGAAATTATTTAGGATAAAAATATAGACATGAAACATAGACTTTTTCATTTGGCCTGGAATGAAATTATTGCACAAGAATTTTTGTTCAGTGAATAAATGAGCCTTGCCTCAAGAAAAACTGATTTATTTGTAAAATGTTCTATTTAATGAAGCCAGATATCATATCTTAATGAAGACATATCAATCCAATCTGAAAATTCACTGATATTTTAATGAATATTTTCAATACTTTTTGTACACATTTTCTTATCCACCCCTGCTATCCATATCACAGCTTCCTGCCTCAAAGCAAGATGGAGGTGGGACAAAGTTCTATCTGGCGTTTGCTATGAGCCACTTGCTTGAAAAGACCGGTGTTTTTCCTTCTAAGACTGGAAACTTTGGTGTGATCAAAGGATGATAAAGAAAATGTCATTAGTGATCAACATTCATTTTTCATCCATTTATAAAGAGTAGAATTGAGATTTGAGTTTCAACTCATTTTAGAGAACCACTGATATTTTTTGTAGTAAAATGTTTGCACCATATATTTATATGACTATGTGTTTAAGGATCTACATTAAGAAAAGTACAAGTCACAAAATGAACCCACCTATCTAGCTTTCTTAAATCTACAGATCTCTAAAGAAGCTAAGATAGTGGACTATCCCTGCTCTATCACTATATCCAATCTGATTCTCCTAAAACATTTACTTTTGATGGATACCGTCCCAAAAGAGAATACTTTGTCAAGATCACTAATCAATTTCTGAAGTCAATTTCTGCATAAATTTAAATTGGCAGTCTATTTGGTTGTTGGCGTCTATGAAATTGAACCTCTGGCAAAATAATTCTAAGGTTAAAGGAAAATTCATTAGGACACCCAAATTTGAACCCTTAGAAGGGATAAAGGCAAACCTTCCCACTTCTGAAGTTAGTGTATACTGTACAAGCATAACCCACAGTTACCCTTTTTGTCAGGCTATGACATTGACGGCTATGACATTCTTTGTCGTGACCAAGATCTTGGACTCTTTTATATTCCTCTTGGGGGTAATGGGGATTAAACCAAGGACCATCAGACTGAGACACATCCCTATTTCTTTTTAGTTTATTCAGAAAGGAGGTCTCTCTGAATCATCAAATTGCCTAAGCAGGGATGGAATTTGTGATCCTCTTGTCTCAACCTCTCAGAGTTTTGGGGTTGCAGACAGGTACCACTAGGCTAGCTTTGAATTTTTTTCATTGCCTTACTATGTTAGTTTTCTTCTAAGTTTTTGAAATAGAGAAACCACTGATTTGAAACCACTAATTTTTCAGTTCATTTTGCCTTTATTTTTTCCTAAAATGTTCTATCTCTGTAGGTTTTTTTAAATGAGTTTTTAGTATGTAATGGGTGCATACTTATTTCTTGAGGTTGTAGTTTCCTTATCATTTTAATATCAACCAGGAGGTGGAGAAAGGGAAAAATAATATATTGCATAGACAACCTATCTATTTGGAAATGTATCAGGACACTAGTGCATTGGAGTTAAATCTTCTTACTCAGAATCACTTTATATGTCAGGTGACTGCTTTGCTTCAGCAAAATGTCCATGCACACAGAGACAACTAATAAATTCTATAATTCTGTTACATTCAGACAATAATTTAGCTGTTTCTCATAAAAATCTGGAAATAGAGTATATTTTCATATGAATAAGAAAACTGGACTACCTTACTGTATGCTGGCACCTAGAGGGGGCTGAAGAGTCACTTCCCCCTATTTGACTTCAAATGAGAAAAAAATTAATCTGAGAGAGACAGAGAAACAAAGACAGAGACAGAGACAGAGAAATTTCATCCTAAACATTACTTGTTTAGTACCTTGAGCATTTGATTTTCCAACCTGTGTTACTGAAATCCACCAACTCAGCTAAGTCTGTAGCTATGGTTTTTGTAACAGGAATGTAAACAGATTAATTCAGAAATATTTTATTACATGTCTGCCACCAAAAGACCAGAGTGAGACTCCTCCATTATCCAGAATGTACATTTCT
Organism: Dasyprocta punctata; assembly: GCA_004363535.1. Classification (NCBI taxonomy): domain Eukaryota; kingdom Metazoa; phylum Chordata; class Mammalia; order Rodentia; family Dasyproctidae; genus Dasyprocta; species Dasyprocta punctata. The sequence continues at coordinate 5,120 of RJWM01006291.1, read as the reverse complement.
TAAGAATCCCAGATAGAAAATTTTAGACTCAGTTTATTTTAGCTGAAAGTAAATATGTAGCCTCTGAGTTGAGAGTTGAAAGTACCAGAAACAAATTGGAATACCCCACAGATTTATATATTGATCTACAGGAAACTGCAATTTTCTCAAGAGATACTAGTAATAGAATTGTAGCAACCATAAAATGCTGAAAATTCTTTTACAGCTACTTTTATAGTAGCCTAAATTGATTTAATAGGGTACTGTCAAATCAATTCATTCTCTTAACTCGTAGACTGCCTCAGCTTAATTTGAATTGTGGCTGAACACGGCCATCCAGCATTTACAGGGTTGCATGGTGTTTGATGTATGAACCCTGAGACCAGCCACCTGAAGAATGAAAACCAAAGCTTAAAAAATTATGATCTAAATTCTCTGAAAATGGAACATTATTGAATGATGATGCTATGTTTTTACACACACACTAAATGCATATCTTCATGTCAGGAATGAATTATCATATGTACTTATTTAAACAACAATGAGAATGTAGGGATTACGGTTCACTTAGCCTTAGGTAACACTGAACACACTGTTTTAAACAATAATATTATATTTATGCAGCAAAGTTAGCAAGCCAGGTGTGCCTTTTATTGTCTTCCAGTTTAAGTACACTTCTGGGAGTAAATGCATGTGATGGGAAAGGCCATGTGTCAGATATACAAAATATCCTCTATTGATTAATTACCGCAGTTGACCTGTACCAAGCATTTTTCATGTTCTAGATAGTTTTCTAACAATTTCATGCATATTCTCTCACATAGAATTTTGAGAAAGTTCTTATTATAGAAGAAGTATTTAAATGAGACTTGAAAAGGTAGTATGACTTGACCAACGCCACAAAGTAAATAACAATTGGAACGGGTCATGGATTTTGGCAGACTGCAATGATTTTGCTGGAGACCGCTGCACAAATGCCTTTTCAGTGTGTCACTGGGGCAGAATCAGGACTATGACCTTACAAACTAAATATTCATTTCTTTGTATGCTTTATCCAGATGCTAGGTACCTACAAAAGTAAAGGAGATGATTAACTAAAAATTTCAATTGTAGTACTTTGTTTTGCAGCAGAATTCCAAAACTCTATGTTTATGCTTTTCAAAATAAAATTTAAAGCTCTTATTTTTCAGTGAGAGGACTCTTCATTGAAATTTGCTCCAAAATTGTTTTAATAATTTTATTTCTTGTACCCTCTAGTTTCATGCAAGCATTTAGCATTTAGTGAGATGTTATGTACGATGAATACAGAATTAAATACATTACACATGTATCTTAACTGTGACAGTCAACTGTAATACTATATAATAAATTAAATGCTATGTACTGAAAATACTTTGCAATGTTCTGAGTGAACATAGATTTCAACAATTTTTAGTTTATTAGCAATCTCAATAGAAAAAACACACATTAAATCACCAATTTTAAACAGAACAGATTTTTAAAATGGGTGTACTTTTTAACATTGATAATCGGTCAGGATAGCTAATAATTTGGTTAAGTCAATTCATTATATTACCAAAGATTATAAGTCCTTATAGTCATTGATTTCATATTATAAACATAGTATCCTTAGCATTACAGATTGGATATTCATGTCCAAAGAAAAAGATAGAGGAGATGAAAAAGTTATACCAGGATAGAAGATAAATGATTAGATTTCTGACAGATATATCTAGTTCTTTTGCAAATATTTACAAAATGCTGAGCAATGTCAGTCCACTTTAGATCTTCTGGGTAAATTTTTCCAGTAGTTTCTTCCTTGAGATTCTGCTTTATTTTAGGTATACAGCTTTAAAGCTGACTCAAAGTCTGCTTCAAGGCAAAATTAACTGTGTACCTGTTTTATTTATTGTCTTTGACTCTAAGTAGTTAGAAGCCAGACCTACATTGTGACATCACTAAATGTAATTTTGCTAGATGACATGCTAAATAAGTCACTAAAGTAAGCTTTCAGAGTAAAATTTATTTAAAATTCAATGAGGACCCGAAACTTTTCACATGAGTGAACTGAGAAGTGAACTTCACCCCTGCCAAGCCTTCAAATGACTACATATTCAGCTAGTACCTTGATGTAGCCTATTGTTAGAAACTGAAGTGGAGGCAGTAGTTAAGCCATTCCCCAAGTCATGATATACCATAACTTTGAGACAGTGATGCCTATTGTTTTTAGCTGATAAATTTTGGAGTAATTTGTCCCAATAGAAGATAAACTAATACATGATTATATGTCGTGTAGACTGTATTGTATTTTGAACATTAAGTTGCATATCTTTTTGTACAAAATAGAACAAGCTTTATAAGTAAAAAGACAATATACATAGAAAGAAGTACTTGCATTTGATTTTACCTGAAAGTTAGTCATAACAGAGTTAAAAATGACAGGGAAACGTAAAATACAGTGTGAAAATTCTGAGGTTAAGAATATAGGTTCTGGTATTAGAATTTCTATGCCTAAGCCCATATTAACTCCTTGCCCATTGTATGGCCAGGGTAAATTCATTCCATTGTCATAAAACATAATTTCCTCACCTAGAAAGTAAAACTATACACTGTGCTTACTTCATTGCTTTGTTTTGAGGTTTTAATGTGCTGGTTCAATATGATTACTCACCAAATATGGCACATAAAGAAAAACGAAGGATTCACAGTAATACAGACATGTCTATAATCCTTTATTTTGTCTAGACATCTAAAAGCTTCACAGAGACGTACAGTAACAAAATCAAATTTTATACAAATACTTAGTCATATGTAACAATATGTAATGTGAATGTCAACGCCAAAAAGAGGTTAATAAGGGCAAGTATCTTAATTTTCCATCTGCAGCAGGATAATTAAGATTCTAAATGATGGGAATGTACTAAAATCAGTAGAAATCTTTTACATGATATAAGTACACAGAAAATTTTAAAAATTAGATGATGCTACTCTTTAAAGAGTTTGTTGCGGCTTTGACAATCATCTGAAGATTATCATTTTATTGATATCTCTGAGAAAGTTTTGAATGATATGCCTTGGGCCTCTTCCTCTCTGCACTCATGTTTGAGCATGTTTTGTCAGTGACATCAGCAAGATTTCTTATTTGTCAGTGAGAAACTTCTAAGGAGCATGAGTATACATATCCCGAATTTTAAAAATGCTCTCAAAATCTAGACTAAAACTAGAGACTAAAACCAAAAATAAAGAAAAAAGACTTTGTCAAATTAATTAATAAGCATCAAAATCATTTGTAATAAATGCAATGGTTAAAAAACCCTTTACTACAAGGCATTGCACGTGAAAATTCATGGAATAAATAAAGACTTAGAATGAGACTATGTGCAATGTTAACAGTGTCAAAAACTAAAAAAAAACAGTTTGCCATAAGTTGCCATATTTGCGACAAAGGAGTTAGCCTGACATAGCTTCATGCACCATGGTAAAAGACAAGAAAACTTTGGTAAAAGACAAGAAAACTTATTGTTCATCAATAGCAACAAGCAGATGATCATTTGTAACACTATGGTCCGGTCCCTGAGCTCCAGTCCCTACAAGATGAAGCTAACGGGGCCAACCACCTTTCGCACATATTATGGTTTGCGTATAAGGAGATCTTTAACTTTACAATGTACAGCAACCCAGCTCCAAAAGGAGATATTATTTTTATTACACTGAACATGAGACGAACTTGTCCCAGGCTATAGATGCATGCATAGTATCTTATTTGTTACCCCAACATTCTTGAAAATGCAAACTGGACACAATGAGTAGTGACTGCCTTTGATTGCTAGTCATGCACAAATGTAAGAGGGATAAAAATTACAAATGAGAACTGGCATCCAGGTCTCAATCATTGCTTGACAGCACACTGAACTGGTTTCACCAATTGGATTATTTTGCTCAATTTTGAACACCATATTTTGAAACTCACAAAACTACAAAACGTCCTTTCAGACTTTCAGGAGAGTATCAAATGTGAAAAATTGTTTCCTTGAGAAATCGTTGAACTGTAAATTATAGAAGAAAACATAAAAAGAAACTTGTTGATGACTTCTAATAATTGAATGTCTGCCCTTTAGAGGAGGCAGGAAATAAGTTCCTCCACTACCACTTCCCAATAGTCAGGTCAAATACTCCTAATCAGTACTCTCAACTAAATCCTATTTCTCAAGCATGGTCTCGGAGTCAGTTCAGACTTCAGTCAGAATCCTTAGAAAGTATATAATCTTTCAATTTCTTAAAATATGATTCCATATAACATACTAGCCTGACTTAAAAGAAGTCATTGCTCTGGAAAATAAAAATAATCATGAATTAAGGATATTCCAAGTCTGTGGATGTCTGAATTAGAGGAAAAGATATTTAATCAATATCAAAACAAGTCTCTAAAGAATGGTAATGATTGTATAATTTAGAAGAAAGTACAAAGAAAAATAAAGGGCAGTATCTAACAAGCATGGTTATTAATATATTAGGGATCTAGAATGGTATCTACCTCAGAAATTCTATTTTGAGTTAAATACAATTCTAACTGAATGCAACCATAATTCGAACTGAATTGTGTGCACTGACCTTGTATGCATATTCATAGCTGAAAAGTAACACCATCAAATGTTTCTACTACAATGATATACTGAATATATAGAAATTGGCTTCCAGAATTAAAAGAAAATTTCAGATATTACTTCATATTTTCAACTCTCACTGCATATTGGAATTGCATGGGAAAATTTTAAAAAAATATTGACCCACAAGGGATTTTGATACAATAGGTCAAATTTGGTCTAGACATCAGAATTTTAAAATGCTGTTTGTATAATTCTGACAAGAAGCTAAAATGGAGGAATACTATTTAGAATTTAAATAGAAATCATTTATAACTGATGATTTAAGAAGACTTAAAAAGCATACTTGTCCAAGAAATTCTTTACTATCAGACAGTAGAATCATTCCTTGGAGAAGAAACTATGTTTTGTCCCACTTTAGTTGAAATTCAAATACTATCAGGGGGAATAGCAATTTAAATGTATCAAAACCTAGAAAATAGTAAATACTTTTTAGTGTCAGAACTGATGGTTTGCATCAAGTCACAGGTTCCTGTC